>JAFBJR010000195.1:5230-22643 GCA_016785285.1 Brachirus orientalis | reverse complement strand
TTCACACATTCAAATAAAAACAATTTCTGTGTGCATGTGTGTGTGTGTGTAGGGTGATGTGCAAGGCTCAGATTCAGATGCCTCCATGACGGCCTTCTGCCTTGTCGCCATGCAGGAGTCACGCCAACTATGTGCTGACACAGTTAATGTGAGTAGCTCACCTGCATGCTTTGCATTGCACCTCATTTATTACATCCAATACTCACTCCACATAAGTGATGGACCAAGCAGAGTCCTGTGAGACACTGTATCTTATTTATTTTTATTTATTTTTTTATTTATTTTTATAGCATCTCTTATCCAAACAATATCTAAGCACAATGTCACTGGTGCTCTTCGTAAGTCACTTGTCAAGTCTGAAGCCTGTCAAGTGAACATTTGGACAGTTATGCAATTAACGTGCAGTCAGATAGTTGCTCCTTGCATTTATAGCTACATTTTCTTTAGTTATGTTTTTGTTTAATTTAGGTGCTAGCCTGGACCGGACATTAAGTTTCTTTTTCCTGCTTTACATACATACCTATGGTACAATTATGGTCTTTTAATTAAGTTTAGTTTGACTTTAAATAGAATTTTTGTTTTTTGCAACAAATTGCCACTACAATTTGAAACAATGAAAGTGGCATTACTTACAACTGCATTTGCCTGGACCATGATGACAGATTCACGGTGACATGGTTTCATTTTTAAAAAAAGAAAAAAATGTACTTCTCTAGAGATTACAGCTACAGACACCCCTCTGATACAATACATAATAATTATACAATAATGATGTCATTGATGGTACTCATTACTCACTCTAGAGATACAGAGAAGAACATTCAGGTGTATCAATGGATTATTGTTATCTCATCCTGTCATGTTTGCACCACATACCTGATGTTTATCTGTTCTTCTGTCACACTTATTCCTCCCATCATTTTTCTCTCTCTCTTGCTTTCCTGATGTCCAGAGTCTGCCTGGAAGTATTGACAAAGCTGTGGTCTACCTGGAGAAGCGTTTGCCCCACCTCACCAACCCATATGCTGTAGCCATGTCATCATACGCCCTGGCCAATCAAAACAAACTGAACAGAGAGATCCTCTACAAATTTGTCTCCCCAGGTGCAGTTACAGTTTTCCAACACAGGGGGGAAAATAATTCACATTAAAGAATAATTGTTATCATTTAATTAGTCTGACACATTAATGTGGTGGATATTATGTGAGGATTAAATATTAGAGGTCTCTGTCCTCCTCAATCCAATGGGAATTCATTTTACATACATTCTTTCTCAAATATGAACATGCTTTTATACTAAAAAACAAATATCTGATTTGGCCTTTAAAATCCTTCCACAGTTGAACTCTCGTATCTGCAGGTCTGAATGTGAGATGAAATATTCCATATCAGATGACATTTGGCACAAGTTCTGCCCCATAATAAAAAGTTATTTGCCTGTGTTTTTCTTACAGAGTTGTCCCACTGGAATGTACCTAAAGGACATGTTTATACGCTGGAGGCCACAGCTTATGCTCTTCTTGCTCTGGTCAGGACCAAGGTGAGCCTCAGAAAGTTCATTACGGGTCCAGAATCTATTAGCATTTTTCCACTAGAACTCCCTCCATATGTTGCATTAGTGACTTCATGAGCGTCTAAAGCTGTATTTTCCTAAACCTTCTCACTGATCTCTAGTTCAAGCTCCACCTCCCATTTTTGTTTGTTTTGTTTTGTGTGTTTTTTTGATTCCCTCTTGACAATACTTAACATAAAGTGAACATTATTCTCTTTGTATGCGACCCACCTTAAATCGTTATCATTAATTGCTCAGGAGGGAGTGGGTTGTTTTATACAGATCACACTGATGGTTTGGTTAATTTTCTAAACATTTCTACAGACCTGTATATGGTGTGCTTCAAACCTTTTCTCACCTTCTGTTAATAAAGGCCTTTGAAGATGCTAGACCTATTGTGAGATGGTTCAATGAACAGCAGAAGATAGGTGGAGGCTATGGCTCAACTCAGGTAACAGGACATTCCAACTCGACCTCCAGGTTTTTTTTGTTTTTTTTGTTTTTTTTACAAAACCTGTCAGTCTATGGACGTTTTATTTCTTCTTGTTTTCTCCTGCTTGTGGTTTTCTGTTCAGGCTACTATAATAGTGTACCAGGCTGTAGCAGAATACTGGGCGAATGCTAAAGAACCAGAGTATGATCTGAATGTGGACATCCATTTGCCTGGCAGGGCCAAGCCAGAGAAGATCAACTTCAACAGGAACAACTACCACACTACTAGAACATCAAAAGTGAGATTTCACACACTCTCTCTCTCACAGACTTAATCAGTGGCTGTCATTAGTGCTAGTTTTCTGATCATGTGGTTCTTTTTTTATTCTGATCCCCACAGATCAATGATATAAACCAGGATGTAAAAGTGATTGCTGCAGGAAGTGGAGAAGCAACTCTGCAGGTCAATAAATCATATTTCTCTAAGAGACCAAATCCATTTTTGTCAACTATGTATGAATTAACACTATCATGATAAGTGCCCATGCAATATAAAACTGCACTTTGTTTCTGTATAACAGATGGTGTCACTGTATTACGCTCTTCCGAAGGAAAAAGAGAGTGACTGTCAGAAGTTTAACATGACAGTGGAGCTCATCCCAGGTAATTTGATTCCTCCTGCCTCTCTATTTTCTCCTGCCATTTCTAAATTATTATGAAGAACCTTTCTGCCATGATAAAAGATTACATGCTCATCTGGTTTCTTTCTTTTCCAGAGAAAATCGATGAGGATGAGAAGATTTACAAACTGAGAATAGAGGTTTTGTAAGTACAGCTAAGAAATTATGCTGCTTTAAAAGGTCCACTATGTAACATTTACCAGAAATGCAATATACTACCCATAAGTATGTTTTGCATAGTCACTTAAAAATATTGAGGTTACCAGGGTGTAATATTTTTGTAGCCTTAGAATTCTTTCATATGTACTTAAGGCAAGGGCCTTGCTTGACAGGCTCCACCATCTTGTGCTGCCAAGTTTCAACAACAGCTTGAACTGACTTCAGTTTCATAATTTTGAGTGGGAGCTCAGTCCCCCACAAAAAGCCAATGCATAACCCAACTACAAAAAAGAAAACTAAAAAAGTGGGAGAATTTGAAGAGTTGTGAATGAGTGTTTACATTCTATCTGGTCTGCATCAGGTTCCTTAGTTTCCTGACATGCTTGGGATGTCATTAATTCTTAAACTCTGGACCTTCAACACAGGACATTTTCTAACCAGCGGAAGCTGCTTTATTACTTCACATCTTTCTCACTATGATTGTGTTAATCCTATTAAATGTGTCCATTTATTTCACAGATATAAGGACAAGGATCACGATGCAACCATGTCCATCTTGGATATTGGCTTGCTAACTGGCTTCACTGTCAACACAAATGACCTGGACTTAGTAAGATTTTTACACAAACACACACACACTTAAAATTGAAAGGTCAGCGAACATGAAAAAAGCCATGATGTTTATGGCTTTGAAAGGTGTCTGACTCTGTATGCTTGTGTCTAGTTGGCCAAAGGACGTGCCCGTACTATTGCAAAGTACGAGATGAACACGGTTCTGTCAGAAAGAGGTTCACTGATCATCTACCTGGACAAGGTAAGATGTTAGACAAAAGGAGTGGAGGAAAAAAAACACATTTTTTTAGATTATTTACAAAATTGATTGTAAATGAACAGAAACAGCTAAAAGAAGCAGTTGCCATTTTATCCTCAAAAAGTAGTGGGAGTTATTTTTATCAGTATGTTTTGCAATCCAGGGTTTTAAAAGACATTTTTCAATTTTATTTGAAGTGTGTTCAGTGTTGTTCAGATTTTATTGTTCAGTGAACACAGAGTAGGCAAAGCTAAGAAACACTTTATTCTCTGGCTAATTGTAATTATTTTATTATTAGCAGGGGCAGTTAAATGTAACAGTTAACTTTAATGTAGATAATTTAAACTGCTGTCCAATTCAGTTTAGCTAAATATCAGACTGACTGATGCATGGAATCAGCACCCAAGTATCGTGATATGGAATTGAAATAAAAGCATATCATCTCAGACAGCCTCACTTCTCATCTTTACATTTCTCCACAGGTTTCTCACACACGACCAGAGGAGATAACTTTTAGGATCCACCAGACACTGAAAGTGGGTGTCATGCAACCAGCGGCTGTATCTGTCTATGAATATTATGACCGTAAGCCAGAGACTACATATACTGTATATAGATTAGCAGTGTTAACAGTATTAGATTGGATGCATTACACATTTCCTTAATGAATGTCTTTATCATTGCAGAAACACAATGTGTGAAATTCTACCATCCACAGAGGAAAGCTGGGCAGCTGCTGAGGCTCTGTAGAAATGAAGAATGCACATGTGCTGAAGGTAAACACTATAGTGTTCCTCTGAAGACGCACCTGAAAGTACTGAAGGAACTTAGAATAACTATTAATATCATGCTTCAAGAGGCACTGATCATTCTGCTGTTTACAACCTCACCTCATCATCATCATCCTCCAAATCCTCAGCCTCAGCCTTTCTCTTCTGCTAACACCTTCATCCACATCTTCATCACACCTAGAATAGAAAACTGCAGCAGCATCATTCATGAAACATCATCCACAGTCCTAAATACACTACAAGACTCAACAGCATGCCTCCATCTTATGATTATTATTTCATCCTTGTCCTTCAATAACTACAATAGCTACACTGGCTCTCTACCATATCTACATTAATCTATCTACCTTTACAGAGCAATTCAAAATTCACCTTTTCAGAACTAATTTTAATGGATCATTTCTATTGTATTTGTTTTATATTTGGATGTTTTTCATTTGCACGTGCAATTTTAGCATTTTCTTTGTTTTATTAGCTTGTTTCTCATTTGAAGTATCTTTAAGCATTTCTTAATAGTGCTTTATAAAACAAATTGTATCATTAGTTATTATCATGAACATCAGTACATCAGATAAATGTGGGTACCTCAAGACCAATTCATGATTAAAATAGAGATGGTTGAGGAATGTGGCTCATTGTTAATTTAGGATCAGTGCTGCAGTTCCCCATAGCCTGCCCAATAACCTTCACCACACTGGTTACACTGGTAAATGTTCTGTATACGGCTCCTTCCTTGTCTTGATGATCATTCAAAGCTGCTTTATGCTCCAGTTTTGCCATTCACACCCATTCAAACACCCTTTCACACAATCATACAGTGCATCTACAGTATGTGCAGCAAATGCATGTAGACTACTGCTTTTGCTTGTATCTTTACTGTGTGTCTCCTGTGTATTTCCAGAGAACTGCAGCATGCAGAAGAAGGGTAAAATCAGCAATGATATGCGCACGGCTAAACCCTGTGAGAGTACACCTACCAGCAAAATAGATTTTGGTAAGACTCATTGTGAATGGAGTGGAGGGATTATTTTATTAACTAATAAATGACCTGAATGTTTGTATAAGAAGAGGTTCATAAGTAAGAAAACAATCTGCTAATTATCTGTCCTCAGTTTACAAAATGAGACTGGAAGAATTCACAGACGGTCTGTCCACTGATATTTACACAATGCGGGTACTGGAAGTGATCAAAGAAGGTGGGTGTTTATCTCCTCTGTGAACTGCCTAACATGTATCATAATTTTATGTGTTATCAATTAGACTACAAGGTGAAGCCAGTTTTACACAATGTCTAACTTCTTCTTTTGAATCCACTTGGAGGAGATTTAGGGGAAATGATAATCATGTTTTACACTTCTGTTTAAGATGTGTGTTTAATCCAGAAGTATCTTCTTTCTTTTCTGCTCTATTTTAAAAACAGGAAGTTATGATGTTGGTCCTATGGGTAAACTACGCGCATTCCTCAGTTACCCTCACTGCAGGGAGGCTTTAGATCTGGGTGTAGGCAAAACGTACCTCATCATGGGCACATCAAAGGATATTTACAAAGACCAATCGTAAGTTTGTTCTTTCTGTGATCAAATCTGTTCTTTATACTCCTGTTCTATCAATGACTGCTATAGTAAACACACTGCAGTGTTTAGATCTTGTGTCCCTTGGTGACACTCTCATGCTGCACACAGGAAGTGACTTTTCCTGAACACAGGAAGTGCTCACCCCGGTGCTGTCACTGTATAATCAAAAATACTCCCCCCAGGTGTGACATTTTTGCTTATCAAAAGTCATTTTCTGATGAAGGACACATCATACAAATGTCACATTACTGTTTCGGTTTATGAAGATATGAACAAAAATCTCCAGTAGTTACATACTGCATCTTTGTGTTGCTTCGTATATTCCACATATATACAGTGAATAGATAGATAGATAGATAGATAGATAGATAGATAGATAGATAGATAGATAGATAGATAGATAGATAGATAGATAGATAGATAGATAGATAACATGCATGCATCCAAACCAGCATCCATGTGATTTCTTCTCTCCCCACAGGTATCAATATGTGCTCGGTGAGCGAACCTGGATCGAGTACTGGCCCACAGATGCAGAGTGTCAAAAGGACGAATACAGGCCAACATGTTTGGGCTTGGAGGAGATGGTCACGCAGTACTCTCTTTTTGGATGTCAGCAGTAGTGCAACTACAGAAAAATCAACTGTCCTTCTCCCATTTTTTTAATTTTGCATTTGTTATGCAAAACTTTAATTGTTGTAAAATGTAAGTGATTGAAAAGTTACACTGTGTGGAATAAACCATAAAGTCTTCATATAACTGTATGTGTCTCTTTTTTTCGTACATTAAGTTCATCCACAAAATGTAACTGTTTACTATGACTGTCTGTGGTTGTAGTGAGATATTTGTTTATAAATTGTAATGATTTAAGGGAAAATCACTCAAGGCAAAAAGGACCAAAAACGTACATTTAAATGAAATTTGCTCTAATCAAAGTTTGTTGTGGCAATAAATACTGGTGAGCCTGCACCTCATGTTTGTTTTGTGCCTTTATCAGGCCACAAGAATGCATGTGAGGAACATTAACATGACATGTAGGGATATAATTAATGTGATAATCAATATGTCAATTCTAGATGTTATAAAAGTATTTATGCGTTATAAAAAACACACTTAGATTTGATTCTTTCTGATTGATTCATTCATTCATTATTACTGATTTATTTATTTATTCATTTTTAGTAAATATATACCTGAATTTCAAATAATCATCCAACTCTCACTAATGAAGATGAGATCTATGAGAAAAAATATGGTGTTAGTCTAAATAAAACTGGACTTGAAAACTAAAACTGGAAAATATAAACATGTTTGACAAACTGGATTGACATGGAGACCGATTTTAAGCTCTGTCAGGTTAAACAATTGCTTATTTTTTAAGCTAATGGATGGTAGAAAGACTGAATGTTGCTTGACGTGCTAATGACCAGTTACATGCTGAACCAGAAAACACTTAATCATAAGTAGTTGGAAGGGGCGTCATTGTGATGTTACTGTACAACACACTAACATTCCCTGCACTATGCTATGAGAGCCTCCATATAAAATAATAATGCTGTAGTCACTACAAGCACTTATTTGATAACCCATTGAATGTGACCATTTTACTCATACACTGTGAGTGTCAACTTGTATAATTTTCCAATTAACTGTCCCTTTAATATATCCAGGGAGCAATAAAATGATACAGTTACTTTAAAATATAATACATAGCTGTACATATTCAAATAAATAACAAAAGGCTATAAAACTCTGTGGTATTCGAAACACTTGAGGAATTTCCACAATGCTGCAATTGCCTGATGCTTTACACAGAAATAACACAATGTTTGTTTCTGTGAGTTTTTGTGTATTTACTGTGTTGGGTGATGTCCATGTATTGATTTAGCAAGCTCTGAAGAACTAAACTGACTTTTAAATTACCAAAAAACAAAATGACACCAAGTAAAAGTGTGTCATAAAACATATAAAACATATATTACTTTGTCGTTTCAGTTGTATGTGTAGTAATCTATTAATCATGTGGATTGATTTTCTAATGTTTGGTCATTGATTTTCTAATGTTTATTTTTTCCTCTGGACGTAGATGACCTTCTACAGATCTGAACCATTTCTCAACTGCTGCTGGGAAATGATGTCTGTGTTTACATACATGTGAACAGAAGATGATAAGTCAGTGGGGAACTGAAGGAGGGAGGTGAGAGCATAAAAGTATCGCTCTGTGGAGCAACAGTCCACACTGACAGCAGCACAGGATCAGGGAGGATGATGGGTAGGACTCTGCTGTGGCTGCTGGCCTCTCTGGCCTTTGCGTCTGTGACTTCTCTGGTTGACGGCTCTCCACTGTGAGTAGATCGACTTTACCTTTATCCTACCTGAGATTAAATTGACATAAAAAACAAATTAAAATGTGCAGTCTGTCTGATTAATGTGTAATGGGAGCAACAGCAACATTAGGGCTTCTTCATTTTAAATAACTGATTCAAATAAAAAAAAAAGAAATATATGTGTTCATAGTTATATTCAGCATCATTTCACTTGTATTTTATGTCTCATAAGTCAATGTAATGCGTTGAAATGATGCCAGTATAGGTGACGTTACAACAGAACTGAACTGGTGTATTGATTCAATGCTGGATCAAGATGATCCATAGATCATTCAGTCCATCTTGAAACAAATGATTCACGTCACAACAAATAAATACCTTTTCTTGTAAATTGAATGTATTCAAACACAGACTAAGATAAAATATTTACAATAAGAAAAGTGTCAGAATCTCTAACGGTGCATGGTGCAGTTGGACAAGAGTATTTGTCTTTTCCTATTCTCTGTAGGAAGGTGATGTCTGCTCCAAACCTGTTGCGCGTAGGAACAACAGAGAACATCTTTGTGGAGTGTCAAGACTGTACAGGAGGAAACATACAGGTTCACATCAATGTGATGAACCATCCAACCAAGACCAAAAAGCTGGTGACCACATCTGTGACCCTTACCAGTGCCAACCACTTCCAGGCACTTGGACAAATAAAGGTAAATAAAACACTATTAACTTATTTCCAATTATGAAGGCAGATGAGAAATCTGGAATGTATTGTTTGCATTATTTTATTTTTTTTTAAAGTCACACACTCAAACACTCCACTTATTGCCTACTGTACAAACATGTGGAGGCAGGATTATGATGGTGTTGCTTCACATGTTCAGGTCAAAAATGACAAAAAGTAGGAGGTCAGCTGATTACCTCAAATATTCTGAATAACCAGTTTTTCTGGCATATTCCAAGATGACATTGTCATGATTCTTTGAGCTCAAATTGTAAAGACATAATTTTCACACCTGAACTGGACAGTCCAGGCTGTGCTGGAGAAGACTTAACACAGCAGTCCAACTCACTCACTCACTCATTTTCTACCGCTTTATTCACTAAGGGTCACGGGGGGCACTGGTGCCTAACTCCAGCTGACATAGGGCGAGAGGCAGGGTACACCCTGGACAGGTCGCCAGTCCATCACAGAGCCACATAGAGACGGACAACCATTCACTCTCACATTCACACCTACGGGCAATTTAGAGTGTCCAATTGGCCTAATCCCCGCAGTCCAACTCTTTCATTATAAATACAAGACCTTGAAAGATGAATGCAGCTGTGGATTGAAATTAATGTTGAGACATTGCATCGATTTATCGAAACAGTGCTACATCTGGCAATTAGTCTCTTTCCATTTTTTGTTGCGAAAAGTATGTATTTTATATTCTATTTATACCTTATATGATTTTTTTTACCTTTACTTAGTATTACTTATTCCTATTTTGAATTTGAATAATTATGTTTTTATCTTATTTAAGTTCTTACACTGTTAATATTTTGTATTTTTCAGTTGTCTACCTTTGACCCTTTTGCTGCTGTAAAAAAAGTCTAATCTAATCTAATCTAATCTAATCTAATCTAATCTAATCTAAAATCTAATGCTTAATCCTATATACCTGCCCTGCTCCTCATTACTCATTACTCTGTACATGCTGCCTTCAGATCCCTGCAGACGAGTTCAGCAGAGATGCCAGTGTGAAGCAGTATGTCTACCTGCAAGCTCAGTTCCCTGACCGCCTGCTGGAGAAAGTTGTCCTTGTGTCCTTTCAGTCCGGCTACATTTTCATCCAGACTGACAAGAACCTCTACACCCCCAGCAGTAAAGGTGTGTTCAGAACGACATTGGTGCTAAATAGCACACACATGTCAGTGACAGTAGCCCACATATGATAGTAGATCAGAACACACGGTGTATCACTGTGTGGATTCATCAGAATGTCTAACACTGCATTTTTAAACTGAATCAGTCTAATCAGCCTCTTTCTCTTCCTGTCAGTTCTTTACAGGATGTTTGCAGTGACACCTCGTATGGAGCCTGTGGAGAGGGATGAAAATGTTCTCACTGATACTTCCATTGACATTGAAATTATGGTATTTATTGCATTTAACAATAATAAGCTTGAAATAGAAACAATTATTACTTATATCAGCATTTACCAACGTTTCCTTATTGTCTCTGACAGTTTGCCAAATGTATAGATTTGGGACCATGTGTTCTTTAAAAAGTTCCTTACATTAAAAGTTTCTTTTACAGTAAGGGACAAAGGTCCCAACTGTAAAATGTTGCTTTTAATTTACAGTGAGTGATAGCTGTTACAACTGACCCACATGAAGATCTGTTGTAACAGCCATCACTCACTGTAAAAGGGGTTACCAACCTTTGTCACATTGATCCCTCTGTGGTGAGACAGTCTCACCACAGAGGGATTGATGATTCTGAACAATTACAGACCATTAAGGGGAGTCTGTGAGGATATGGTGGGTGTATGGACCCGAAAAGAGCGGAGTTCCAGACGACTGGTTCAGTTAACGAGTTTATTGCAAGGGGAAACAAAAAGGGGCTGGCCGAGGCAACAGAAGACGAGGAGACTGGCTGGCAGCTGAGCGGCAGCCTCCCGAGATACCTCTGAGGGGGAAGAGGAAAAAAGACCAGGTTAGGGCGAGCACTGAACTGGACGTGGCACGAGGTGTGTTACTGGCGAGTCACCTGCCGTTGTCCAAACCAGCGTATAAGAAGGGCTTCCGGTAATCAGGGAATTGCCAGCAGGTGCGAGACTCCGCCCAGCCGACCAGACAAGTCTCCTGAAATAAAGGTGAGGGTAGAAACAGCCAGAAACCAAAATAAAAGCACAACACTGAGATAATTGCTAGAGGCAGGAAACCAGATCCTGACAGAGTCATAACTGTGGCAGAGGATGTGAGGAAGTTATGGGCGTATTCGGCCCATGGTAGTTGCATTGACCAGGAGGAGGGATTGCAGGTGGTAATGCAGCAGAGAGCTGCCTCCAGGTCTTGATTGGCTCACTTCGTCCGGCCATCGAGTTGGGGATGGTATCCGTAAGACAGGCTGGCATCCACACCTAGAGCCTGGCAGAAGGCTTTCCATACTTCAGAGACGAGACAATATCCTGAGGGATGCCATGGAGCCTGAAGATATGTCAAACTAAGAGTCCACAGTCTCTAGAACCCAGAAAACTCGCAGAAGAAATGTGAAATTTCAAGACTTTAACAAGTAGTTTGTTTTCCAATAGTCTGTAAAACTGTTCTTACATGCAGTTTATATTCGGCATTTGTCACTTGTTTACCTCTGACCATTTTGCTGCTATTAACAGTGAATCACTAAAATCTAATGCTATATACCTGCCCTGCTCCTCATTACTCATTACTCTGTACATGCTGCCTTCAGATCCCTGCAGAGGAATTCAGCAGAGATGCCAGCGTGAAGCAGTATGTCTACCTGCAAGCTCAGTTCCCTGACCGCCTGCTGGAGAAAGTTGTCCTTGTGTCCTTCCAGTCCGGCCACATCTTCATCCAGACTGACAAGAACCTCTACACCCCCAGCAGTAAAGGTGTGTTGAGAACAACATTGGTGCTAAATAACACACACATGTCAGTGACAGTAGCCCACATATGATAGTAGATCAGAACACACGGTGTATCACTGTGTGGATTCATCAGAATGTCTAACACTGCATTTTTAAACTGAATCAGTCTAATCAGCCTCTTTCTCTTCCTGTCAGTTCTTTACAGGATATTTGCAGTGACACCTCATCTGGAACCTGTGGGGAAGAATGAAAGTGATCTCACTGATACTTCCATTGACATTGAGATGATGGTATTTATTGCATTTAACTATAATAAGCTTAAAATAGAAAGAATTTTTACTTATATCAGAATTTACCAACTTTTTCTTCATTCCTTCCAACAGGTTCCTAAATCTGTACAATTGAGAACCTTATAACCTGTGTTCCTTATAAAGTTCCTTCCATTAACAGTTTCTTTTATAGTAAGGGACAAAGGTCCCAACTGTAAAATGTTGCTTTTATTTTCCAGTGAGTGATGGCTGTTACAACTGATCCACATGAAGATCTCTTGTAACAGCCATCACTCACAGGAAAATTCAGAGTTACATGAAGGATACAGAATAATATGGAGAGCTACTATGTTAATGGATTAGCATTTTAGCCACTTTACCACTTAAATTATGAACATTGCATTCATTTTTCTACACATTCATTTCCTAATGATATCACAATTTCTATCAACAATTATAGTGATATTTTATCATTTGTCATTAAAAAGGGAGAAGTTTGTAATTTTAAATTTACATTTGTCCTTTGAAAATCTGGGGAAAAAAATTGGAAATTAGACGATGACATAACCGCAGTTAGTTTAGTTTTGTGTAGAGAGTGTAAACACAAACACACACATGTCTGTCTCAGTCAGGTTTTTAGAATCTTAAAGAGACAGTATGATGTTTGCACTTTGTTTGCTTGTTTGTTTGTTATTCTTAGACTCCTGAAGGCCTGAGTTTACCTGTTGATTCAGTCTCTTCAAGATCAGGGATCTACTCTAACTATTTCCAACTTGGTGAAATTGTCAGGTTTGTTGATATTTTGTTTAATTATTTAAAAATTTGATCAGCAGATGTTATAACATCCAGGTGATAATCAGCAAAGCTTCACATGGATGTTGGTAATGGGAGGAAACAGCCTGACACTGTTAGCTGTTGCAAGAGACCAGCAGAAACTAGGAACCTAAAATAGGCTGGTCCAGCAAATTCTTCCTGTTTAAACTATCTGATCTTTATCATAAACAGAAAGATACACAATCTTAACTAACCAGTGTGATCTATCTTTAATTGTATAATAATTTAGATTGAGTTGGTATGTTGAGTTAAATGTTAGTTGGAACTAACTTGGACACAGATATGAGTAAGAAATGGATGAGACACCTGAATACTTAACCAGTTTTCATATTTCTGTTTGGTTTGATGTGCGTGTGTGTGTGTGTGCGTGTGCGTGTACAGTCCTGGAGTCTGGAAAGTGGTGGCCAAGTTCCACAGCAACCCACAGCAGAGCTACACTGCAGAGTTTGAGGTCAAAGAATATGGTGCGTTACCTTAAGTTCACCTTTTAACTCATGATGTAAGTATTTACTTACTTCCTGATGTTGGACACACATTAAGCTTAATTTACATTTCCAGTGCTGCCAAGTTTTGAGGTGAAGCTGTTGCCTGTGAGCTCCTTCTTCTATGTGGACAGTCCAGATCTCACTGTCAACATCAAAGCTACGTACGTAAGATTTTTATTTTGTTGCTTTCACACTTGAAATCATTAAAGGCTGAGTGACAGAGAAAGTAAATGACATTATTATTAAGAAGTTGTGTTGTTGTTTTAGTCTGTCTTTCATTAAAACTGTTTCTTGTGGCTTTAGGTATCTGTTTGGTGAAGAGGTGATTGGCACAGCATATGTGGTATTTGGGGTTGTGCTTGAAGGTCAGAAGAGGAGCTTTCCAAGCTCTCTCCAGAGAGTATGGGTGAGCACATCTTTTTTTTACTGTCAGTTTGCCAGTTGTCATTGTTTTGTTTTTTGAGTTAGGCCTTTACAAGTGCGACACAATTAGAGAGATGAAACAATTTAGGATTTCCAGTTTCACAGTTGCCTGTTGTCACCATCACCAGTTACCAGTTATGTAATTATGAAGATCAGAATAAATCAAAGTTGATGTAAGTGTTACATATTTTGTAGTTAACCTCTAAATGTCCACTTATTTTTTATATGTCCTTTTAGATTAACAATGGTGCTGGAGTGGCCAAACTGAAGAGAGAACACATCACACAGACCTTCCAGAATATCAACAACCTTGTGGGGAGTCCCATATTTGTAGCAGTCAGTGTGCTGACAGAGAGCGGTAAGAAAAACAGACTGTGTCACAGGATTATGTGTGAGTTTCATTCCATTTATCGATAAGAAAATGTAAGACACATTCTGTTCAAGAGTTTGTGCACATGTATCTACATCAACTCACAGGTAGTGAAATGGTGGAGGCAGAGGTGAGAGGCATCCAGATCGTCACATCCCCCTACACCATTCACTTCAAGAGAACATCCAAATATTTCAAACCAGGAATGTCCTTCGATGTTTCGGTAATGCATTAACTCATGACTTACACTTATAATACAAATTCATAATTATTGCATAATTTAATAAGACATTTCAATATATTCTTATTGTTCAATTGTTTGTTTCTTTGTTTGCAGATTGAAGTTGTGAATCCAGATGAAAGTCCGGCACAAGGCGTTGCCGTGGTAGTGAGTCCAGGTGATGTGATGGGTTTGACTGCAGCCAATGGCCTTGCAAAGTTCACCATCAATACAGTGGCGGGAGCGTCAGATCTGAGAATTACTGTAGGTTTCTGAAACATCTTGGATTTTTTTTCCTTTCCCTTTTTACTTTACTTGCAACATTTAGAATGAAGTAACACTATCACCAAATTCTGTAGCTCCATTTACTTTACAGTATATGGTCATCTCTTTACCTTAACACTAACTAGATGTCATTCTTTGTGACCTTGTGTTGTCCTTGTGAATTACTGAATAATGGAAATTTAAAAGTAGTGTATGCATGAATTGTGGGCTGATGTTTGTAAACTCAGCAAATTAGCTGATTAGATTACACTGGCTCAGGCCCAGACCTGGTAGCTGAAGTGGTGACTTGTATGATTCTAGCTCCATTTACTTTACAGTATGTGGTCATCTCTTTACCTTAACACTAACTAGATGTCATTCTTTGTGACCTTGTGTTGTCCTTGTGAATTACTGAATAATGGAAATTTAAAAGTAGTGTATGCATGAATGGTGGGCTGATGTTTGTAAACTCAGCAAATTAGCTGATTAGATTACACTGGCTCAGGCCCAGACCTAGTAGCTGAAGTTGTGACTTGTATGATTCAAAGCCCAAACTCAGGACTACAGACCTCCAGGGTTAGTTTGTCACAAGCTACTTTTATTAGGAGCAGTTCACAGTATGTGTTCTACATTCACTGCAATCACATCACACTTGCTGCAGAAACACCTTGTTACGAGAAAAGAGACCACAACCTTAATGCCAGTCGTCTCCCTCAGGGTTTATTGTCTGGATGATTAAAAACACACTGACCAAATGTTGCTGCCCAGTAACATCCAGTCCAAGAGTAAAAAACAAAGAGAAAACATTAAATACCAGCAGAGGGCAGTGTCTCTGCAGAAAAAAACAAACCATGCAATTTTAGTGGCTCATTAAGGATGATTGACATCGATTACTTTCACTTTAAACCTGTTTAGGAAAATGCTGCATAATCTACCTTTAACTAAGAAAGATCTTGTCTTAAAAACCTCTCAGTTCTTGTCAGTAGTTCACTATTGATATGACTGGATAGAACAGTACAGATGTGGGACCTTTTGTATTTCTTTACATAACTGTGTTTGTATACCGGTGTGTGTCTCTGATTCCAGGCAAAAACCAGTGATCCTCGCATTTCACCAGAAAGACAAGCATCAGCCACCATGGTAGCTCTTCCATATAAAACCAAAAGCAACAGCTACATCCACATTGGTAAATAAATCCTTAAATACTGCAACTTCCAATGGTAAACACATTGATGGTGGCAGAGTACCATGAAAATCTTTTCAGTGTGCAGCACTCAACACAAATTGATTTTTTGCAGATGTGGATACAGCAGAGCTACAGTTAGGAGACAATCTGAAAATCAACCTCATCCTGTACAGACAGTCAAATCAAGACACTGATGTCACATACCTGGTGAGCCACATGCTCTGACCTACTGATCATTCTGTATAAACTTATATTTGGATCCATGCTGATGTGTACATTTGTGTCCCCAGATCCTGAGCAGAGGTCAGTTGATCAAACATGGCCGTCACAGGATAAAACAACAATTACTTACTACCGTGGTCGTTCCCATCACCAAAGAAATGCTGCCATCATTCCGCATCATAGCCTACTTCCATCCAAATAACAATGAGGTGGTATCAGACTCTGTCTGGGTGGATGTCAAGGACTCTTGCATAGGCTCGGTGAGACACACAATATTGATATAGTGGAGTTAAACTTAGCAAGTGAACAAGATACACATAAAAAGAACGTTTATTTTATTTTTCTATGAAATATAGAATAGTGTGTATGTGTGTTTACCTGTATTCCTTATGTTGTGGGGCCCTAAATCTGTTTATACAGTCACATTATGGAGCCTTGTCTTCCTAATAGGGACAAAAAAAACAAAAAACAAATCAAGTCCCCATGATATAAATTACTACATTTTAAGGCGAATATATGTTTTAAAGTTAGGCTTAGTTTAGGGTTACAGTCAGGATTAGGGCACTAGTAATTATGGTTAAGGATAGAGTAAATCTCCAGGAAATGAATGTAAGTCAATTCAGTGTCTGAAGTAATGGAAATCAGTGTGTGCTTTAATAAACACGAATTGTTCTGTTTTCTTCTTATTCAGCTGAAGTTAGAATCATTGAGATCTGGTTTATTCTATGAGCCTCATAGGAAGTTTGGTCTGAAGGTCACTGGAGATCCAGGAGCCACAGTTGGAATGGTGGCAGTAGACAAAGGAGTCTATGTCCTGAATAACAAGCACCGTCTCACCCAGAAAAAGGCATTTCTTTATAAATTAATTTCCATCTTTGAATAAATGTAAAAGTTGTACAACATAAAAAGGAAATTTAAAAAAATAGTATGTGTATGGATTACATTGATACATTGTTGAAAAAATTACATGTAAGCGTATTATTGTTTATATCTGTTTGTCAAAACTTGTCTTGGAAGTGTACAGATAAGTCTGTTTAACTTAGACACTGCAACATGGTGGTTTGTGTGTTTGTATTTCTGTGTGAAAATGACTTCCACTCTGTTCAGGTGTGGGACATTGTGGAGAAATATGACACAGGCTGCACCCCGGGTGGAGGAAAGGACAGTATGAATGTGTTCTACGATGCTGGGCTGTTGTTTGAGTCCAGCACTGCTTCTGGAACTCCC
>JAFBJR010000194.1:11860873-12139940 GCA_016785285.1 Brachirus orientalis | reverse complement strand
TTATGGACATAAAACTGATCTGTTCTAAGGTCAAGATTACTTTTTTCTGAAAGTTTTGCTTCGTATCTTAATTTTTCCTGTGATGTTTGTTACCTCTTGAACAGTTTTGATCATGTTGATCAAATGTTGAGTTATTGTCCTTTTTAGGACATTTTGTCATAGATCATTTCATTTTATGTGATTATTGAAACCTGATCTGTTTTAGATCAATATGTTTTGACTTTTATTGTAAAAGTTTCAGTTGCTTTAAGTGTTTTTGCTTTTATTTATTAAGGCAAAGATTTAAGCCAAATGTAAAAAAAACAGTGAAAGTACAGTGAGAACTGTGTCCTCAGAAACTTTAACTGTTTGTCTTTTATAAAGACTCTTGTTCCTTGACTCTCTCAGAAACATTTAAATGTCTATTTTATGGACATAAAACTGATCTGTTCTAAGGTCAAGATTACTTTTTTCTAAAAGTTTTGCTTCACATCGCAGTTTATGTTGTGATGTTTGAATAATATTGTTCATGCTAATTATTTGTTAATTAATTGTCCTTTTTAGGACATTTTGTCATTGTTTACTTTTGTTCACGTTATGTGATTATTGAATCTTTCAAGTCCAGAAAAAATCTTGTCGTGCATGTTGCATGAATCCATTGTAATTGCAGCAGCAATTGTTTTTATGTCTCAGTCTACTTCATGCCTTCTTATTATATAATGTTATGATATAATTTGCTATATATTGATAATTTTGATATTTGTCATTGGAAATATTTAAGTGTCCTTTTTGTGGACATAATACTGATCTGTTTTAAGATCAAATCTGATCATGTTTTCATTCATGACACATTTTTGTTCATTTGATGCTTTTTTTGCATCATGGGTTAAAATATAATGAAGTGGTGATATTTGTTAAACCTTTTTTGTGAAAAGTTTTTGATTGGTATTTAGCTTCAAGGAGCTGTGATCATTTTAACTCGATTTGTTCAAGAATCTGCGTTTTCTCGACAGTCAGTTCTGGACAGAGTTATGCTCATTTTAAATGTGTTTTATCTGAAACTGACTGATCTCATATTATTTGTCTTTTGTAAAGATGACATTTTATTTGAGTGCCGTTTCCCTTGGAGAAGTCACCGTCTCTTTGTGATGTATCATCACGTCTACTTGCTTCCAGAAGAGGCTTTTATAAAACAAAGAACAGAATTTTGATAATAAAAAAAAATTGACTTGATCAAAAATAATTTCCGTGCCTGTCATTTCCTCTTTAGCCTAGTTGTGATGAAGGATAGTTTGGTCCCTTTGTTGTTCCCTTTACCATTTTCCATAACTGTCTCATACTGCAACATCACTCTATAGTTGAGTGATCAATATTTTTATTCACAGACATTCATACACACAGTTTTTTTCTTAAATACACACACACGGCCTGTGTGTATCTTTAATCTGAGAAACTCATCATGTGATATGATGAAATGACATCCGTCTCATTCGATTTACACCAAATGAAGTGAGGCTTCCATCAGTGTTGAAAATGAAGCGATTGCTGAGTCAAAGTTCTGGTGCAGGTCTCACTTCCTTGTATTGGAATTTAAAAAATCTTCAAAGACAACCTTTGTCTCCTAATGTGATGGATAATGAGACTGACGTCTGATGTTCCTCGAGTGAAAAGACAGATTGTGGGGAAACTAGAGGAAAATCTCTGACAAAGATGTGTAGTACAACAGACCGAAACCTCTGCCCAGAAGAGATTGACCTGTTTTGTCGAATCTGTCAACTTCTGAAGCGATGTCATCAAAGCAAGCACACAAAATGCAAATTCAAAAGACAGAAAAATGTTTGAAAGGTGTTGGATGTGCAGTCTGTCCAATGTTATTTATTAAATGATGACAAAATGACCGAGAACCTATGTAACCTTCAGTTAGTATTAAAACTTAAAGGGGTTCAGTGTGTCAGTGTTGGGCTACTGTAAAAATGTGATGGTCTCCATAGCGATGACCCACCCACTGTGTAAAACCTTATTTATATGCCAGTTCTGCCAAATGGAAGTAATTTCAGTGAAATGTAACACATTGGATCTTTAATAATGAAACATAATATTGTGTTCAAGCAATGTATTAAAATTTTGTCCAGTACATGTATTAAAGCATGTCATTTTTAAAGAAACATGGCAGCGCTAAACACTTACATATACTCGTTTTACAGTTTTGAAGCTGAAATACACATATTGATCCCCAGCTACCAACAGCACTCGTTAAGCTGTTTCGGTGGACAGAGTGTGGGAAATCCCTGGACAAATGAATCACAGAGCAGTGAGATTAGCGTCCTTAAACACACCAGCAGTCGTCTATTGTCCGAGATTTGGCACAAGTCAGGACCAGCTGCTTGGCCCCGTCTCCAAACATAAACATTGTACTTAGATGTTTTACTTTTAATTGGATCTTAATAACCACAAGCTAAAAATGCAGATGGCACTTGATGTATTTTGATCTCATATATATATATTAATATATAAAATCTTGGTGGTAACCAATGATGTCCTTTCCCTCCAGATGGTTGGTGATGTCAGGCTGTGTCTCCATTACAACTCATGTCTACAAAAGATCCTTTCAAAACCCTTTTGTGTTCTTCGAGGTGCTCTGACCACTTCATTCAAACAGCCAGTGTGAGAAAGTGAGAGAAACTTTATACTCGCGCTAACAAACAGCCACAAGACGGACAACCCACCTGCTACATCTGGACACCAGGAACAGGTCTTTGTTATTTCAGAAATAAACAAAAATGGCTGATATTGCATCATTTCTCATGAGTGAATAGATAACACGCCTACTCATGGCCCTATTGTTGCATATTGGTAGTGTATATAATCCTTTGTTGATATCTATGCCATTGTTAAAATTGTATACTTTGTTGTAGACATAGTGATACTAAACTGCATAACATTAAACTACATACCAATGATCTTGACTGATTACTCAACTGTGTGAAATCACAGTTTCTGTGTTGTCGTGCTCAAAAGCAACAGTGATTTAAGTAGCATTGCTCATTATGATCAAACATTTTTATTGATTTCCAGGACTTGTCTATGTTGTCCTTTGTTAAGTAAAATGTTTGTTGACTTCATGTTCATTTTTATGGAGATACTGTAATTTAAGATTATGATTAAAAAAACTAGGGAAGCAGTCATTTTCTCTTTTACTTTTGTCCAATTCATTTGCAAACCAAAACTCAAAATCAAATTCAAATTCAAGTGTGTCTTATTATACGTCACATTAGACACAGTGTGTGACCTCTTTAAATGTTAAATTGAAATGTTTTACATTAAAACACATGACGGTGAACTCAAGATTATTTCTAGGTACATTTTCTTCTTGAGGTTAATGATTTCACTTCTAACTTTATCAAACATATTTAAGGAACAGCAATGACTTTTTAGTTATTTAAAAGACTGAATAAACTTACTCCTCACACTGCATGTGATCTTGATTTTTGACCGTCACGTATATATAGTTTTCTAGTGTCATCGTCATAGATGATAAATATGAAATAATGACAAGTAAACATTGTTTTCATCAGGCAGTGTTTGTTTATTCAATAAACAGCAAGTGTAAACAGTCCAACTTGAGGTGATGATACATCACCACAACAACTTGTAGATTTCTACAAGACACACTGTACTCTGAGAGAGTCAAGGAACAAGAGTCTTTATAAAAGACAAACAGGTAAAGTTTCTGAGGACACAGTTCTCACTGTACTTTCACTGTTTTTTTACATTTGGCTTAAATCTTTGCCTAATAAATAAAAGCAAAAACACTTAAAGCAACTGAAACTTTTACAATAAAAGTCAAAACATATTGATCTAAAACAGATCAGGTTTCAATAATCACATAAAATGAAATGATCTATGACAAAATGTCCTAAAAAGGACAATATTCAACATTTGATCAACATGATCAAAACTGTTCAAGAGGTAACAAACATCACAGGAAAAATTAAGATACGAAGCAAAACTTTCAGAAAAAGTAATCTTGACCTTAGAACAGATCAGTTTTATGTCCATAAAATAGACATTTAAATGTTTCACATGACAATAATCAATGTGATCAAAAGATAACAAATGTTATGATAACATTATAAAACACCAATACATGAAGTAGACTGAGGTCTAATAATAATTGCTGCTGCAATCAGATTGGATTCATGCAACATGCATGACAAGATGTTGTCTTTCTTCACTTGAAAGATATTGTTTGTGTCATTTCCTCAGGAAATGTCAAACACACAGATACAGACTTGTGTTCATAGAGAAGAACAAGTCCTTCAATTTCACTGAATTCACTTCCAGTAATCTTTGACCACTGTGGTCGTCTCACTTTGTCTGCTTGGAACTCCAGTCTGTAGGTGTCTACCACGGCCTCCAGGGGGCGCTGTTGACTGGAGTCTTGTCTTTGGTGATGCACGTCTGGACTGTGGAGCTCAGAGGAGAGAAGTCAGCCTCTGTCAGGTTCTCATCAGAGGAAGAGTGCAGCTTGTTGAAGTGCTTCATCATCAGTCTTCTCTGCTGTTGATTCTGCTGCTGCAGCTGTGTCAGGAAGCAAACTGTCATCTCCAGGATGTCTGCTTTCTCCAGCTTGGAGTCTGGCTGCTGTTTGAGGAACTCTGGACCCAGGAGAGACTTGAGCTGCTCAATGCTGCTGTTGATTCGCTCTCTGCGTAACTTCTCCACCAGAGGCTTTCTGAGCTGCACAGAGAAGAGCAAAGTCATTAGTCCACTGATTCTGGAGCAAAGTGTGAGCATGAACAAAGACAATGTGTTATGAAAGCGGGTGAAATCTCCTTGAATCTTCAATTTACCTTGTGAGTCAGATGTTCCTGAGAGTTGGTCAGAGCTGCAGTGATTGTAGGTGCCATGTCTGGATCTCTGTGCTGTAGAGGTCTCTGTAGAGAATCTGATCTGTGCTGGCTTCATCCCTCCTATTTATAGTCCCACATCTCCATATCAATGTGTGGGTCTTGGTCTGACTGCACTTTCTCACACTCTCAGCCAATCACAGAGCTTATAGAAAAAAATGGACTGCAGAGCTGCCACATGCTCAGTTGTCACATTATCAGGGGTCAATAGTTAGTTAGTCCCCTGAGATCTAACTGTTGCAGGATTATTGGATGATGGAGAGAGAGAACTCAGAACTCTGTGAATCTGGGAAAGTAATGACTATAAAGCGATATCTGGTGCCTGATGCTGATCAATAAAGTATTTCTGATGCTACATCTGTTACATCAGATCTAAGACTAAAACGTAGACCTAGAAGTCCAAGTTTTCACATTAAATATTTCCTATTAGACACACAGGAATAAACTTAGGTTCTATTACATTTTGTTTTTAGCAAAGCGTCTTAAGATGAGTTTTAAAATGTTGAAAATCCCCCTATCTTACAATTTTAAATTAAACCTGAATCTTTGAATCACCACCAAAATATAATAATTTCCTTTACAGTTCCGTCCTTTTCATTTACAGAAATGCTGATCACAAACAAACAAACAAAACAAGCAGCCAGATATCTCCAAAACATAACCTCCTTGGAGCAGACAACAGTCACTATGATGTGTACATTTTAGCATTGTATAAAAAAATTCCCAAATTATCTGATGTACTTTCTTTTTTTTCAGAAAGTACATCAGATATGATGGTACTTTGGGTTATTTATGATTGTGGGTTGAGTTGGGACAAAGACGAGATGTCCAGATGAAACAGGTGTGGCCTCTCTACTGCGCTCAGTGTGAGTAGAAGGTTGCTCTCAGTTTCCCACGTGCACAACAAAAGAAGCTTTTGTAATGGATGCTGGACATGAGCTGTAATAGAGACACACGCTGACGTCACTGACCATCTGGAGGGTAAAAACCACACTGACTGATTTCAAAGTTTCAACCAAATCTCTACAATACAGTACAAACACATGTCACATGCAAGCAGTTGTCCTAAACTTTTCTTTTCATTTTATAAAATGTGTCTCTTAAAAGATGTTTGTGTTGAAATGGACCAATATTTGCCATGTTTGCATGACGATCTGAGGTCGGGACAGCTGCTTCCTGAAGCGTGTTGGTTCCCTGCGGGCCGACTCAAGGCATTAAGAAGGCTAATCAACTTGAACTGTGACTCCTCTCTTCAGAGCTTTCCCACACTTTGTCCATTATCAAAGATTTTGCCACGTGCTGAGTCAAAATGGCGGTTGTCATTTACACGTGCAGGGTCATGTCTTGTTTGTAATTTTTGTGCACTTTTGTGCTGTAGTATTTAAAAGATGTCAAGATTTCATTTGGAAATGTGGATATTTTAAAATGTTAACACTGTAGAACAGAAGAAGGTAGTCATCATTCACGTTCCTGGAAATAAAACACTTGGAAAAAAAAAAACACTCAAAAATGTAATGGGTTTTAATGTGTCGTTGATGCATAGAACATTCAATTTTCAAATATGTTACAGATACAAACGTACATTTCAACTGGGGAATACTCCAGAGAATACTAATGTATGATAGTTTATTATACATTGCGTATCAATCATGTTATTTTTGAGGCTATACAAAGTAAACGTCTGAGTGAATTTGAACTCTTATGACAACTGTTAAGGATGAACCACTGGATATTGTTTCAAAGGAGCACTACATACACTCTTGCTGTAGTGTTTTAACACCCTTCAACATCTGTCACTGTGGGGCAGAGGTCCAGATCTATTGTCACGTTGCAGCCCTGTGAGTGGGTTTTCTTTAGTTTCCCACAGTGTGTCGTTTCACTGGAAGAGATACCAGAGTGTGTCTCATTGTGCGTCATATTACCTTTTATGTGTGGCCTCCTTTTAGTACAAACACCATTTTTTTTATTATTATTATTTTCACATGCAATCACCTCAAATTGACTAAAAACTATGACAAGGCAAGTTCCGCATAATACGCATAACTGGGCTAAAGAAGGAAAGATTTTATTGACAATCAATAATTATTTCTATACAAGCTTCAGCTGGAAGCACGTGTGTGAATGATACAGCACAACCTTAGTGTGTAGTCAGTTAAAGTGCACACTGTATTGAAAGTAGCAGAGCAACAGTTGTCTTGATACAAGACAAGCAGTTTTAGATAAAAACATGTTTCACACGGGCATAAGGAAAAAAATGGCACCAAAACAGGTCAATTTATGATGATTCCAAAGTGAACAAAGCAGATTAAATATCAAGGAAAAACAACATTAATTTTCATGAAGAAAAACACTAGGGTTATACCTTTAGACACGTTTACAAGCAAAGATAAAATACTACAGTACTAATGTACCTGTATATTATCAATACTCAAAAATAATTAGAGAGAAATTAAAGAGAAAGATTGACAACATTTATGTAAACAGACAACAAACAACAAGTTTCTAAGTCTCAGAAAACTTACTTCCAATAATCTTGGACCACTCTGGTTGTCTCAGTTTGTCTGGGACAATGCCTACCATGGCCTGCAGAGGGCCAAGAGACTTCTCTTGGACTGTGTCTTCACTTCCTGGACAGGAAGTGTGCCACCTCCTGGACACACCTGGAGTGGCCCTGATGAACAGCAGCTGAGTCCACAGCTCCAGAGTTTAGAGAGAAGACAAAAGGTGCAACATGCTGAATTGAAACAGGTGTCAGGTACGGTCATAAGTCATATGCATGCTGTAGAGAATAGACTCAGCATACAGTTAGTGCATGACTCACTTTCACATATATCCTGTAGTGTTGGATGTAATTTACAGAATGACTTTATTATGTTATCATATAATCACCACACCCATTATTTTGTACAACTGTACAACTGAGGCGTGGTGTCCAGATTTGCAACTTCCTTTTATTATTTTCATCATATAGAAGCTTCTTTTTGGACACTCTAAATTGCCCGTAGGTGTGAATGTGAGAGTGAATGGTTGTCTGTCTCTATGTGGCCCTGTGATGGACTGGCGACCTGTCCAGGGTGTACCCTGCCTCTCGCCCTATGTCAGCTGGAGATAGGCACCAGTGCCCCCCGCGACCCTCAGTGGATAAAGCGGTAGAAAATGAGTGAGTGAGTGAGAAGCTTCTTTTTTTTGTGGCATAGTGAATTAAGAAAAACTTTTTCTTTTCTTTGATTCTGAGCAGTGAACACTTGGTTAACTTTGAAAAGGTGTCTTTTTTTATGCCCAATCTCCTTTTCTGATCAAAACCTATCAACAGTTTGTATGCTGTACTTAGATTTGTATGATATTTCTTTACATTTACAATGATTAAAATTATCAAACCTTTGGCAAAACAAAAAAAAACATCCATGATAAGTTTATTTCATGCTTTTCAAAGGAATATTTAAGTGGTGTTTTATTTAATGAAATCACGTGGTTTCTGGATAATTGAAAGTGTCATTTAATGACTTAATTTACAGTAATTTTAATGGAAAATACTTTTGTTTAATCAATGTCCACAATTTACCATTTCCAAAACCTCCAAACCCAAAGTTTGCTGTTCATATTTGACCATAAACATTGCAAACATTTGTTGTTAATGCATCAGTGAAAACACACACACACACACACACACACAAAAAACACTTTGTCATAGCTTATTAAAATATCTTTATTACAATCACATGTACATTGTCGTAGTCCAAAAAGCTTTCTCTCTTGAGAAGAACCCTTGCACAGACAGATGGAGGTGGTGGTGTAGGCTGGATGGAGGAAATGTCAGATGGAGTTGAACAAGTGTGGAGCTCTCCCGCATTAAGCGTCACCGCTCTAGTGTGCCTAATTCACATCACACGAGGACAGCAGCGCTATTTTCAGCTTTCTGTCATGTAACGTCAGCACAGAGAGTGAAGGGGAGTGTGGTGGTGGGAAATAAAATATTCTTTCTTCATCATCCATTATTCAGATTGCTTGAGTCACAGCCAAGAGAGAAGAGGGAAGAAGTAGAAGCAAACCTGGGGGAGGTTTGGTTTCACCTCATTTCCCAGAGTCGATGTTTGAAAAATGTTAAAAACCCCTGTCTAAAAAGTCTGCGAATCTTCATCATTAGCTATAAAGTGAGATGGAAAAGATAGATATCACTTTGATCTCTTTCCAATACAGTGATGGGTCCAGGATGTGCTTAGCTTAGCAGAATTTGAAACAAAAGGAAAGAACAAGCCGAGTTCAATTTACAAAAGGAAAATCCACCGTTCAGAAACTTGAAAGTTATGTAAAGCCACTGCTTATGTCAGTCAGAATTCGACCAGAAGAGCTCTGTAGGCGATTTAAGAAGTGGGAGGAAGGAGCATTAACCCAAAAATGTTCCGAAGCATAAATGGGAATATCTGCAGCCCCAAAATTACAAAACCAAGTACACAGCCTCTTTTGCTGCCTCAATTAATTTGGTTCTTTTTCTGTTTGCAGAATTATGCAAAAACTACCGACAATTTTTTGAAACAACATATGAAGCACAAAGAACCCTTCAACTTTTGGAGTAGATTTAATTTACGGGCTGGATACGGGAATTTTCCTTTTGTTTTCTTTAAAATGTTTTCAAGTTTCAGATAAAGTATGTCTGGATTGATTTGTTAGCATCATCACAAATGTCACTGGCAGCTTGAGTTTAGATTTTGTATTTCTGAAGTTAGTACCAAATGAAATTTCTTTTCTTTTTCTTATTTTATGATTTATTCTTGTGCTTACTGTTACATAGCCAAATGTCTTAGCTTGTTAGCTCACAAGGACATTATAGAAGTCAGCTTTGTTAAAAGTGAATTAAAGGTTTTTCAATGATTTTTCATCAAGCCAAATCCTCAGGCTCAAAATGACACTAGCACGATAAATTCAGACGGGCACTTTAGTAAACATTTGGCTCAAAGTAGAGTTACTATTATTTAGTTTTTGATGTAAAGAGACAAGCTGTTTTTCCTGTCTTTGTGCCAAAGCCAATCTAAACACATCCCATAAGATCACAGCTTCTTTTTTATGCTCAATAAATAATATTCAACTATTTGATCAAAAAGCTTTGGACATGTTACTTTGGCCAGGCTCAACATCTCTGAGAACAATTTCTGTACTGGACACATATAGACCTGAAACTATGAAACACAGCTGAATCTGAAAAATACAGAAAATAAAGAGACTGATCTTAAATGCCACAGTGTTCTTTTTAAGTGTCAGTGATCCTACTCGTAACTTATGGATGCATCATGGAGCATTCAGAACAAACTAAACCACTTTTCATGAATTTTGACAACACTGTGTGCGTTACATGTACTAATACTGCAATTCTAATCTTTGCGCTGTTTATACAGCGTCCATCACAGAACAGTAAACCTAGAATCACATGATAAAATCACATCAGACATCTGACGGCGTCAGATGTGTCCTGTTACTAATGTCATCCTCATCTGCACCTTTTGACAAAATCAATATGTACATGTCATAATGACACAAAACAACAGTAAATTCAATTTTGTCCATTTAAAGAGACAGTAATATGCACAACTTTGAAAATGGCTAAGCAATGTTTCACCAACTAATAAATAAAGTCAATTTTATAGATCATAAAAAAAAATGTTAATGTTTTTATAACATCACAGGAAAAATATTGAAATATGTCCAACACAATGACAAGAATTTTTCTTCATAAATCACAATGATAGTTTATAAGAAAACAGCAATACACACATCTTTCTATCTACAGTCTTTCCACTGGCCTCGGTCCCTGGTACAGAAAGGTAGGGTAAACTTTAGGTATAAAAAATTATGTGCAAAAGTGGTTTTCTTAGGTCCCTCTCATGGAAAACAATGTAGAGAAATAATGTTAATATCTACATCACCTTTGCTCTTGCAATTTTAGGATTTCTCTGCACCCGTAGTGATTTTTCACATTTGTGCATCTTAACTTATAATGAGTCACTGCATTCAACTGAAACCTGACAGGTAGCGCACACATCATCATTGTCATATTAAAACAAGCTTGAGGTAATATTGCACATTTGCCTATACAACAGACCTGGAATCAACCAGTAGATTTCAGGCTCACTCACGTCGTACTTTCTTGTAGTGGAATGTCAGCAACTGACTTGAGCTTCATCTGCATTGACTGCACCGACAGAAGTGGAGACAAACTGATGTAAAGTTCGCTTGTGACCCGTCGATAAAATCATGTCCACACTCGCTGCCAATTCCAGTAAACACACATAAGCTGTTACCTGGGTAAGTAAATGTAAACATCCTGCCAACAGTTAGGATACCAACAGGTTCAGAGAGTTATGAAAGGGCCAAACAGTTAATGCTGCATTCATGTCATGTCAGTAGAACAGTGAGATGTAAAAGAGCAGGTTTAGCTGTTTAATATCATAATAAAACATAATAAAAGTGTTTAAAAATTAGGTTTCCAATCACGCAAAATTCAACAACATCCTCTGCTCTGAGATGCTGAGGGCTTGTTTACTTGGGGAGCTGAACACACGCACACACACACACACACACATACTGGCCTGTTTGCTTTTGTCTGCAAACGTCACTGCACATCAGAATATGAATCTTAATGCACTGTTAATAAACTTAATGTTCAACAAACATGAAGAGATTCCTCTTTCTCTCCACTAGTGCTTGCTCACGATGTGAACCGTTGGCTTTTTCCTCTCTCTCTCTATAATATTGTAAGGTCTCTGTCTTACCATGTAAAGCACCTTGAGATAATGTACTGCATGTTGTAATTTGATACTATACAAATCACATTTGATTTGATTTGATTTGCTTTATTTGAAGGTAACGGTAACATAAACATTCCTAATTTTTAGGTTATTGTAAAATAAATTAATCAATGGACTTTTAAAGAAATGTCTGTCAATATCGCAGGTAACATTAGATATACACTTGTCAGTCTGCTATCTTCCACCCCAGCAATATTGCTCCCTCCACATCACACTGCAAAAGAAGCAGTGGGTATACTAGCTATTATTAGCTCATTCTTCATGATTTCCATCAGATGTATCAATGTAGATGAAGGATAAAGTGCCACTTGTGGATTATCTGCAGCTAATTTTCTCCTCTTCCTCATTTTTGTCATTTTTACTTGTTTTCTCCACATCTCCCAACTAAGCTGCATGTGAATATGGTCTGAAAAGTAAGACATGAATGCAGCATAAACTCCTGCAGCAGCTAATGTCACAGATTAAAGATGAGACCGAAATCCTTTGCAAAAATCTGTGGCACGGTGTTCCTCAAACCTGGCCACCGCAGTTGCATTCGCATTGGACGGTCAATCACATAGTTTCTTTACCATTGTGTTACAAAAGCTCTCACTGATTTATGTGTTAATTGTAAACAGAGTTTCTATTAAAAAACATTCAGGATTTGATATCAAATCTTATTTGTCGTTGTCTGCATTGCTACAGGCTGCTGATGTGTTTTGTGGCCCTGATGTACAGTATAAGTAGTACTATATAATCTATTGTTAGTGCACAGCCAGTTACAGCACGCAGAACAAATATTGCTCCCCAAAATCTCATGATCTGTTGGAGGAATTAGGAATATCTGTAATTTTGTCAAAGATCCTGTCAAAATAAATGTGGCATAGGAAATGTTGCATGAAACATGATGCAGTCACACTCATCTGACCTGGCTCAGTTGTTTGTCATCACAAACATCATGCACTGACACATTTTGTCAGGAGTGCTGTACAACGGTGACACACTCTCACAAAACAGTTAAAGTGATGAAGAGCAATGACAGTGAAGTTCCCCCTCTCTCTCTCACACGCACACACACACACGCACACATTCATTAAAGGAACAGTCAGACATTTTCATAAAACCTCCTGTTCACTGTCTTCCAAAGAGTCACATGAGAAGATAAGTATCGCCTTTATCTTTGAGCTTGGAGTAAAGAGATGACTATAGAGTTTATACAGTATGTCAACAACTGAATTCCTCCTGAATTCACAGAGTGAAGGTCAGATGGCAAACTGTCCGCCCTGTGACACAGGCTTACACATTATTCACGGTCATAAACATGTATCACACAGAACCTTGTGGTTCTGAGGCAATTTTTCATTCCAATAGAAGCGTATCAGAAAATCTATTGCGTGATAAAACAACCAAATCAGATGTGCAGATTTTTTCAGATGGATATCATTCTGGATTAATTAAGCCTTTGATCAAGAACACAGTCCAAGTGTTAAGTGTTGCTTAACTAAACACAGCCACTGAGAGAAAATGGGGACCTGGAAGCCTATATCTCCATGAAAAGAGGAAAAATCATCCCATTATCTCTAAAGCTGACTGATATATACATTTTGAAATGTGTTACTTAACAAGTAGCCACAAATCTCTTATTGTGACAAATGAGATGAAGAGACAATCCAAGATAAGTTGCATTTCAATTTGTTTGCCTCCCCGGTTGCTGGGAATGGAGAGAGCAGTTGGTATGTATATGTCACACAGCTTTGGTTTCATTGGAAGACAGATATTTTAGATGGAGCGAGCTTTGCAGTTTCCCCCTTGCTTCCAATGATCGTGCTAAGCTATGCTACTGTAAATGTGTCCAAGAAATTGATGACCATCTTCTCCTCTCACTCTCAAAAGACAGAACATGTAGATTTTAAGAAATGCCTTTTTTGTTATCTTAACAACACGCACACGCACTCACTCAGTTAGATGTGGTGTCCATGCAGTTAGACAGTGGTGACTGTCAGGAGAGAGCTAGGACACATCATGTCCTCTTGGCTGTCCATCCTTGTCCCATGAGTCAGCAGCTCTTCAACTGTTGTCCAGTCATCCAACAGCTTCCTGTTTCTCAGACGACTCAGTTTCTTCTGACTCAGCTCCAGCACTGTGTTGCAGCGTCCTTCTGCAAAAGCCCCAACTCCTCTGTTGTCCAGCACACCTTTATCTCCAAGAGTGGCTCCTCCTCCTCCTACACTGATGGCTCCTCCCCTGCTGACAGCATCCCGTATTGCCGCTCCTCTGGCCTGCAGCTGCTGCTGCCTCTGCTCACGCGCCAAGAGAAAGTGTTCCCTCCTCTCTGTTCTACTCCAGTACCGACCCATCAGCATGTCAGTATTAGTCTCCTCGTCAGTGCTCATCCCACTGCGTTCATCTGCCAGCTGAGATGCCCGGTCTCTCAGGAGCTGGCTCCTCGAGATCCGTGAGGTTGTAATGGGCTTGGAGCTTGGATTAAATTTTGGCTGTACACCAGAGCTGGGATTAGGGCTTGAACTAGCATAAACGTGTCCTTTCTTTGCATCCCATCCATCAGCAGCAGCATTAGTGCCAGCAAACGAACCAGTGTGGCCTTCCAGTGTGCTGTATAGTCCTCTGGCTCCCCCACCACCCTGGGACTGCCGACTAGCAGGTTTTGGCCATGTGTCATTGACATCTCCAGCCTGAGAAGGGTGAACCATGCTCTGGAAGTGCTGCTGTTCTCTGACTCGGCTCCTCTCCAGCTCCTTTTGCCTCTCCCTTTCCATCTCCTCCTTAATCTGTGCTTCCATCTCTAGCTTCAGTTCTTTCTCCATTTGCATTTGCCTTTTTTGTTCCATTTCCCTCTCAATCTCTCTGTTCCTGTCTGTCAATATTGACTCAGGCATCAAGAGTCTTTCTTGTGAATGCCACCAGTCATGGTGAGTAATTTGACTGTTGGTGTTGTTGTCATAGCATCGCTCATGGGTGTCAGCTGGCCTCATATGCCCCAGAGTGGTGGAATGCTGCTGGGGAGGGAGAGCCAGGGCAACTGGGTGGGAGGGTATCACACCGGTCACTAGCTCACCTTCTTCTGGCAGACCTGGTTGCATGACATTACGTGGCGTGACAGCTCCGCAGTGGTGCAGGGTGGCTGCACAGTAGGAAGGGGATGCGGGGTGACTGGCCCTGCGGCGGTATTCCTGTGGAGGAGGGCGATGGTGCAGTGTGCGGCTTCTCCTCAGCATGCCCACTGAGCTGGAAACTTGATGATGAGGCTGCATGGGTACTAGTGGTCTCCTGTGGCTGGAGGGGGTGCTGCAGGTGGAGAGGATGGGAGCAGTCATTCGTGAGATTCCGGCATGTGCATGAGATGGATTGAAGAGGGCCCCACTGCTGGAGCTGTGCCGATTAAGGCAAGGTCGGTCAGTTTTATGGAACTGGACTGATGAGACCCTGGGAACACAAAGTTTGAAATCAACAAACAAAAGCGAAGGAACATATTTCAATACATATTGTTCAAAATTAGGTCTTGTTCAATGTATCTAAATATTTGAGAAGAATATTCTGACTATGTTGATATACTGTAGCACCAACAGTATATATCAGTTACAGTTATTCTTAGGCTATTCAGTTATACCTGAAAAGTCCGCGGGATTGAAGGTCCATGACTGGCCCAGCACCCTCCTCCATCCCAATGTGGAGATGCTGACTCTGTGGCTGCATGGTCAGTGCCTCAGGAATTGCCTCCAGAAGCTCTCGGTGGCTCTTGGGGCAACTGTCACGCCTCTCCCGCCTGTCACAGGTTTCACCCTGGTGCTGCAACCTGGCATTGTACAGCCGCATTCGTTTCTCTAGGAGCCTCTGGAAGTGCCTGAATTCGCCAGTGCTAACACTGTAGAACCCAGAGTCACTGAGCTCAGAGGAAATAAAAGACTCAGATGAAGGAGAGCCGCCACCTCCATAGCCCCCACAACCCCCTGGGGCAAGTGCCCCATGTGAATGACAGTCCTCCAAGCCTCCCTCCTCAGTCTCCAGCCCTGATAAGTCCCCCTGATGGAGTGAGCCATCAGTCCAGCCCAGACCACTGTCCAACTCATGGTGGAGAGGCAGGAAGCCCAGGGGCTTCTCAAGCATGAAATCCTCATCATCAGTCTGAAACAACAGGTATCATTATTCCCAACACATCAAATACACATAAAACATGATATGTAATTACATTTATATACTGTATATCTCTGTGCATTATCTTACTGACATAATGTGTCTCTAGCAAAGATAAACGTTACAACCGGATAATATGAAGATGTGACCTTCATATTATACGGTTGTAACGTTTTTTATTAACTCTGAACTTCTGTCATGCTGTGTTTTTTTCAGCATTGAAATCAAAACTGCACTCTGTTGGCATAGTTACTGAAACATTATACAGTACATCGCTGTTGATACCTGACTGTGGCAGCCATTTGTTTCTTCTAAGTTGGTATTGCAGCATCCCATCAGGCAGTTCTGTTCTTTTGGTCGACGACCAGTAAGTTCAGGGTCCTGAGAGAATAGAAAAAATGAAAAACAGCACAGGGTTATGGGTTATGCATTTAAATTAAAGTGTGAAAGTCCTTTTCATATACACACACACATATACTACTACTGTCCATGCCCACAGTGTCATACATTAAAAAGGGACAGAATCTTTGAGTTACCCTATAATTTAGAAAAAATATATAAAGTTGGTTCTGAACATATAGGAGGACACAAGAGAAGTGAAAATTACAACAAATGTATTTGCAGTATAAAAATAATACCACAGACATCCAGTCTTTTTTGTCCAGTACAACTGCAATGTTTAAGTTTCCTGAAGTTTCTAACACTATGTTAACCTTATTGAATTAATGTTACATGGATAAAATCTGGGTCCACAACAAGCCGCACGACAGAGCTACTTTATGTGATGTAGTGCAATACATTCAGAGCAATTTCAGCTAAAATCACATGAAATCTTATATTTTTTGTCACCTGATGACCAATGTCCACTGTGTCCACCGGGGAGCTGGACAGGTAGCCATACCGTCCTCCATCACAGTGGTCTTGTGGCAGAGACAGGTGGTTGTAATAATGTCTGTGATGACATCAACACAGAATTTAGACTTTTTTAAAAATCCTCTTATTGAGCAGAAACAAAGATTTTGATACACAGTCCTAAACAAATGAACAGTATACTAAGTTCACTCTACTTGCAGTGGGTGCGCAATGTTGATATTGCCAGTGTTTGGAAGGTGATAAAAATGATTGAGCAAAATCACTGATGATTTCTAAGCTGTTGAAATCAATACTTTTCTGTTTTGTTACCTGTCCTGGTAGGATGAGCTAGATGCATTGAGCCCTACCCCAATCACTGGGACGGGCAAGTTGAGGTGCTGCAGATTTAGGGGGAGGGACTCCCAGGTTCCCCTGTCTGCCTCGGCACCACACCCCCTCTGACCTTTGATTTGCATGGTGATTGGATGGTGACTGGCTGCCAGGATTCGCAGAGCATCCCGCTGGCTCAGGTGTGCCAGATTTCGCCCAGTCATCTGGGATAAGCACACACAGGTACCAATATTACTGTCAGCAAGCACTGGTGAGTTCTCATATTCAGCAGACACAAAACATGACAAAGAATGAAATATTGATGCCATTTCGCATCTGCACGCACACACACACACCCCCATACACTCACACGTCTTTCCAACGGTCATGTTCATGTGCATCTGAAAATTTTAAATACAATAATGGAACTCTTCATTCAGCTCTGCTTTTGTCAGAACCACCAACAATGGACGGACGGACAGACAGATACAGTACTATTGTGTTGAACAATAGCAAAGTTTGACTAACACTTGGGACTAAATCATACCATATCTAATCCTATGCTACACATTTCTATTATTCACGTGTTTCTCAAAACATTTGAGAATTTAATCTAGCCATGTATTATGACAAAACAGCCTCCATCTATTTGATAATAAAATTTCACTCTCACTGCCATTTTACTGCACTTCCGTGGACTGAAAACTCTAAATTTATCAATGTTATGCAACTGGGTCACAAGGCGCAGCTCTACCTGCAGACAGATGGTGGGTTTATTCCAGTGAGACTAATAAACCTCAGAATTTGTGCGATTGTTATTGCATATAATCAATGTGGACATAGTGTCCATACATGTTATAAAGGGTTAACACCCCCAGGCTAATATAAACCCCATTCTGCTTCATACACTCATGCAGCTCAACACAGCAAATCAAATTAGATGCAGGAACAGTATTGTTAACTCCAGCACATCACAACCATGAGTCACTCTCTGCTACATTCTGCTAGAAATACACACAAATACACACACACACACAGCATGAGCCGTGGAGCACAAAATGGCACCTGTGTGTGGAGGCAGAGGAAAGCAGCAGCAACAACTGTGAGCATTTGGCAAATGACAAATCCTCACAACAGTGAAAAGTGAAATTACATATTCACTAAACTATTTTTTACAAATACACAAATTCAGGTTATTATTTACACAAATGCAGAGTCCTTCACAAATCATTAAATGTTGATGCCATTTCACATCAGCACACACACACACACACACGCAAACACACCCACCCACCCACACACATGCACGCACATATTTTATTACCATCTTCATTAAATGAGACATGATAAATTACAGATATCTTAATTTATAACCCTGACGCAGATCTTTGGTTACTAACCGTTTGGTCGCCCAACCATGGTCCAGAGAGCCAGCAGCCCATCGTCACGGCAACAGAGGATAGCTGCCTGTGTGAATCTACAATGCTGCTGCTCCCTACAGCAGATCGTCTCCTCCTCCTCCTCCTTGCTCTCTTCGTCGATTTCCACTCAAGATGATTTTTCGCTATCCCTCTATCTTCAACATCTGGCCATTTCTCACTAACCCCTCTCCTTTTTCTATATATCTTTTTGTCTTTATGTTGTCGTGAATTTCTTCATCATCTCTATCGTCGCCCCTCCCTCTCCTTCACAGCTCCAGATTTCAGCATCCTGCACACATACACATGCACAGACACACACTCATGCATGCATGCAGCACTGCAAACATCAAAATATGCGCAAGCTGACACAGTATGTTCAGAGACGAGAGGGAAACACACACGGTCACACAGTGAGGATGGTGTCTGATAGGTAGCCTTTAAGGGTCATCAGCCAATCAGAAGCAGTGGTCTCCCTCTGGATTGCTTCCTCTCTGAGAGAAACTCCTCACTGAAGCCTCGACATGTGCAGGAGGCAGCCTGTACTGCAGTGCTACACACAGTAACAGGCGTAGCAAACCGTCCAGGCGTCCATACACTAGCTATTCATCCAGAAACCCCCAGTCCAACCAGATCCAGCTCAATAGCTAATAGCTAGCCATAGCTAATTATTTTCAGTTTCTTTAAAGAATTGTTTGGCTGGCTGACATTTTTTTGTACTGCTTTTTGAATTCTATCCAAAGGCTGTTGGTGCCAAAATCTCATGCCTGTAGGTCATGCAGAAACTAATCTAAGTATTTTCACAGGATTCCTCATTTTGTACAGTGTGGATAAGCTTGTTTTAGTAAAATTACACAAAAATAATCTGGTTGGTGGTCTTTAGAGATGGAAAATGGAAAAAAAATGTTTCCTAATGAATTTGAGTTCAGGAATATTAAATCATATTTCTCAATGTCACCACAGTCTCTGCAATAACAAACATATTCAGAAAGTTATTTTAAACATGTGGCTTTATAGTTTCTTGAAACGGCTTCTAAATTAAATTATATAGGTGATTATATAGGTTATATAGATTTGCCACTTAAGAAATAAGTTCCATCTAAAGATTAAATATTTTAAATTGAATTTAGACCGGTTTTTATATCAAATTTAGTGGAATACATAGTGCCGTGATCAACACATTTTCAGGGGCACAGTTTCTAAACATTGCACTGATGAAACCTAAAGGTTCACATGGTGAGTTAAGTTAAAAAGTTAAAGAGTACATTCACTGGAAAATCAAATTTCTGATGTTTTTTGGTGTGTCACCATGTCCTTCCTGTATCTAAACATCACTAAAGTGTCACAATAAACACTTCAGCCACTTCTGAGAAAGAAGGGCTTCTCTGTTTACCTGCGCTCGAGCAGGCGGTTTTGAAAAGTCGAGTTTAGTTACGTGACTAGCACATTTGCTGTGTAACAAACCCTCCCCCAACAACTACTCCCGGTCGTGGGCGTGAACATTCAACCTGAAGAAGAAGAAGAAGAAGCACTGTGGAGCAGTCAGTCAGCTGTTAGCTGGCCAATCACAAGGGATTCAGTCTTGTTGGGGAGGTTTTTGACCACAAATATTATTTAATTTATCTAAGTAGGCATCAGTAATCTCAATTTTTGGCTCAAAAAGACCAATATTTTATATTAAATATATTTTTTAATATCATTGAAATTTATTTCAATAATTTAAATCCATTTACTTCTAATGTAATTTCTTTTGCTTGGCAATAATTATGATATTACTGTTGTCATAAGGAGATATTCACATCAAGTAATACAATTTTTTTTTCCATTGTTATTACCAGGCAGTAATAACAATGGAATACTAATGGATTACTACAATCGAAAAAAGGTGGTATTGCCATAATGTCACTTCATTATTACAAAATGATTACCAATCATTGGCAAATGTCAGCCTATATAGTCTTGCTCATTATGTAAACTGTTGGTTCTTTTTATAATAATTGGAACATCTTACATCTTGACTTTACCATGTAAAGTGCCTTGAGAAAAGTGTATATTATGAATTGGCACTATACAAATAAAATTATACTAAACTGACCTAAATTAATTCTTTAGGACTACAATGAGGAACTGGTTTGGGGCTAAGATTTGAATTATGGTTAGGTTAAGCTTTGTGTTAACTGTGTGCAAAAGCAACAAATAGAGTGCAGCAATTAGGTCTTATAAATAGCAATACACTGGAATATCTGCATACTATATGTTGTTCAGGAGTCAGAGGCATAATGGTGAAATAAAGGGACAATCTGTGTAAGAGGGACTCATATGAACACAGCTTGTATTGTGATTGAACAGAAATGTGGTTCTGTCCACATATAGGACACTGCAAGAGAGGACAATATAGTGTGAAAATCAGAGAGCAGTCATCTGTAGATTTACAGCATCCATTCTGCAGTGTAAAAAAAAGCAGGTACATTTATGTAGGCTTCATTTCATCTGATTCATTCAGTGACCCTGCTTTGACTGTTTGGTTGTTATGGTAACCAGCTCGCCTGCCAGTTATGAGTTGCTATCGATTCAAAGAATTTATCATCAAATGCACAGTTATGACAAGTTTTAATCTTCATTTGCTTTAATATCTTAATGATGGTAAATACATAAAATCAATTTAATTGATTTTTTGTATTACTGTTGCATTGCTACAATGGTGAAGACTGTGCATAACTGATGATGATGATGGCAGATGCATCTGAATGCCTGAGCATTGCACTTATTTTCTCATTGAGAGAGAGAGAGCATGTGTCAGAGTTACTCGCAACCACACATACGCACACACATGCTGCAGAGCTTCACATGTGACACATAGACCTGTCTCTGTCTAAAAATGGAAAGCGCTCTTACTGTTGCTGAGAAGCTGCAAGAAGCTTCTATATGTGGAGAGTTTATACATGCACCAACCTATGACACACAAAAGCAGACGTAGTTAAAATCTGTGGCTTATAATTACTTGCCAACATAATGGAAGTCACAAGAGGCAACATTTAATTAAGGATTAATTAAGAATTTAAATTGGCCTTGTTACATCTGTGGTGATTTCTGATTTGCTCCCCATTTACAGTTTTGGTTTGATTTCCTTGTGACACTGTAATATTGTCCATTTGCATAATTTTGCTAAATAAAACTGTAACACCTCAAGTAACAAGGTATTACCATAACATTGCATTAACCAAATGGACAGTGGTTTAACACCCATTTATTGAACTGATCACTCTTTTATCCCCACACACTCACACACACAGTCTGGTTTCCATGACTTCAGAGGACATTACATTAAACAAGCTCATTCTAACCTTAACCATATCTACTAGTGCCCTAACCCTGACAGTAACCTTAACCTAACTCTAACCTTACCCTAACCGTACAACATGTCTTCATCTTAAAATATAATATTTTGTAATAATTTTTTGTTAAAAGGACTTGCTTTTTGCCCCCACAATGAAAACAATTCCCCATAATGTGATTGTGTAAACAGATTTAGGTCCCCAAAACATGATTTTGTACAGTAATACCTGGAACACACACACACACACACACAAATGAATAAACATTACTATTCAGCCTACACATTTTATCACTGTATAATTTACAATGTCCTAGCAATTTCACTCATGAAATAAATGCATGTAAACACATGCATGTAAATAACGGCCTTTATTGTTAGTGTTGCATATTTTCTTTTGTATTTTGACATTGCTATCATTTAAATTATTGGAATAATTAAATTAAATAAAGAATTTCACGGTTTGTATATTACATATTAAATTATCATATCAATATGATCGGTTTTTACATGAATTGCAAAGATATTTCAATTTCGCGTATAGCCGCTTTTGTCTCAAACAGGGACCTGTACAGCAACCATCCACAGCATGGGCTTCGATGATTGGTTGCAGTGGCAGAGCAGTATTGTGATTGGTTAGATTCGGCAGTGCTGAGGCGGGTTGTTGAATTGCTCCACCAGCACTGTGCTAAATGACACAGTTGTTTGATTGTGTTACCTTTGTGAGGCCATATAATAGTTAATTTCGTTGTTTAAATTAATGCTGAGGCGAAGCGTTTGTGAGCGTTCACCTGATATTCACGTCGCGTTGTGACGGAGTGAGCCGTGTTAGCGTAGCAGGCTAACCGTCCATCGGAATCACTGCCTGTTATCTGTTAGCTAGCAGCAGCCGCAGCGACGGAAATCTGAAGGTATGGTGGTCAAACTAGAAAGAATATTCATTTTAATCTTGTCCGTCAGAGCTGAAACACCACTCGCTCTCTTACAGATTTTAAAAGTTACATGTTTCTTATAGCTTACATCATTTTCTCTAAATTGTAAACACAAAGCCCTGAATTCAAACTACATCCACAAAACCTTGCTAGTCCTCTGGTAAGAGCAAACAGTCACACCGTAATAGTTTTATCCGCTCAGAATTAATCACTCTTTTTCAAATTATGCACGCAGTAGTCAAAACAACAGTAACGACCATGCGTTACATGCCACATCAATTAAAAGACAACTTAGTAGTTAGGGATATCTCCAGAATAAAAGTTGTTATTGGCCCAATACTGGTCAACATCAAGGGACTGAATGTCTGAAGAGCAAAAACATAAAATTCAGTACTATTTAAACACGCTAGATTTTACAGAAATGCTACCCTAAGCACGGTGTTATAATCGTGTGGATGGTTTATTTTTTTTTTATTTATGGGACTAATGTGTTTGTTAAACCAGGATTATCCAAAATGTCTTTGAACAGCTACTTTGACCAAATGAAAGATGCCGAGAGCTACTGTTGTTTTTTTTAACATTTATTCTCATATCTTATTTCAACCCAAACAAACTGAATGAGCTTGTTTTGCTGGAGCAGTTACAAAATGTTGGTGTCCACAACTCACATTTTGCAATAAACATAACAAAAGTAGTATTTAGTTCACCCCATGTGCATTTTGTATTTGTGTATGCCTTTATTTCTAGTACATCCCTCACACACTATTAAGTTAGAAATAATATAAATGCTGCCAAAATAATGCATTTACAAATACACCAACATTTTTTATCAGTAGATACTCAAAAATTTTTATTGGTATCAAACAAAAAAAATGTATAAAGCCATCCATATAAATAAGTAGGCTAAATTTATGATGCAGTTACTAAAACACATGCAGTGTTAATTTTCCAAAATAAATATTAAAAGAACAAATATTTTTTAACACCGGGACAGGTGCATAGGAGAGAAGCTGACAGTCAAAATGCGAAAAGTCTGGTAATGTAGTATTCAGACATTCATCAGATTAATTCATCATCAGGATCTACCTGAATGCTTGAGCCTTCTGTGACCTGTGGTTACCATTTTGCACCACAGTTCAAATTTTGTTAAGAGTTTTACAAAAAGAATGAATGAGATCTGCAGAGAATGTTTAACTTGGTAAAAATGCTTAAGATTTCTTCAATAAATGGGTTTTGGCCACTGACCATTGGGTTCAGAGGACTGCATTTAGCGTTTTAGCATTTCTGGAAAACTGTTAGAAAGCAAACACCAAACTGGCCCATTAACTGTTTTTTAGGAGAGCTGCTCTGTAAAATACTAAAAAGTCTTAACATGTCTCTGTAAGCATGCTCTGAAATGAATTTCACTGAGCAATTACCCACATGAATTCAGAGTTAACCTAAAAATTAGACTTGTTTGTATTTATGATTTATGTTTTTTTAATAATGCATGGATGTATTGACAGGTATTGATAGGCTCTTATTTTCAACATATAAGATATTCTTTAATATATATATATATATATATGTGTGTGTGTGTGTTTATCTTCGAATAATATTTTATCCCCTTTTCTTACTAAACATCAGGATGTAGACTAGCAGAGCCACTAATCAAAACCCACAACCTTCCAGTTGAAAGATGACTCATTCTATCATTAAGCTACTGTCGCCCAACAACAAGCAGTTGTATGGAGGGCATGGCCCATTGCTCTCTGTTTCTAAACCTGCTTCTTCCTCCTCCTTGTCATTCCTCACAGCATGACCTGTCCTCCCACCAAGCGCCTTCGAGGACTGAACCACGAAGTTGTGACAGCAGTGGCCTTTGATGACCCATTTGGAGATGAAGAGGACTTCACTCAAGATGACTTGGATGAGATTGACATCATCGCATCACAGGCCATCACCTCGGCCTCTGCAGGAGCAGTACATGGGTCCAAACCAGAAACAAAACAAACAGAGTCTGCCTGGCTGTCATCCACAGGGCAGAGCAAACCTGTGAGCAGAGCCACAATAAAGCAGAGCAGAGAGAACACGTTTGGATTCAGCAGTAGCAACAGAGGGAATGCAGGGATACCAACCAGAGAACCTCTAGGTGAATTTAGAGCAGCATCCTGTATTGATATACCATGTCAAGTATTAGGTTAACAGCTTATTAACTGAATGGCCATTTTTTACACTGAATATATTGACATGTTGTTGTATGTGTTAAGGTAACAGGCAGCAGCAGGTTGGGTTGGACAGAGAGGACTCCTACAGTTTGCTGGAGGCCCAGCATGCAGAACTGAAGAGAAAGGTGAGACTTACTCTATAAAATTTTACAGAAAGTTTCAAACAGCACAGGTTCAGCAGTGAAGGTTTTTGGGGGAAAAAAAACCGCAGTTGGAAATCATACTGAAAGATAGCGAGTGAAAATACATAATCACTGCTTAGAGTCCTAAAAGGGCAGATGATATTTCATTTACACTCTCATTACTCCATGTAGCTCTACGGTTGTGAAAATATAAATGAATGTTTACTGTACCACATAGTTCCAGCTTTAGTGTACATTGGAAAATATTTAAAACTTAAAACTTCCTGCTTTCATAGCCACACCATCAGCAGACGTTTTTTTAATATTTTTACTTTAGAGAAAGTAAATATAAAGCAAGTTTAAGTAACATTATTTAATAACATTTATTGGTGACGTTGCAGGTGAATATCTGGTAAATATATTCAGTTATCATCAAATCTCAAAAGATAGACATGCATATAAAAGCTCGTTTTGGGTAATAAGAAACAGCAGTTCATACGATCAGGTGATTTTTCAAAAATACGTTTACCTAGATTTTATACACTGGACCAACACCAATAAATGTCATTGCAGCTGCCAAAGTAGTTGCTGAATGTTTCATAAATTAAAATTCAGTACAACACTTCTCTGACCATTGTTTTCTTTCACTTTCCATTGCTTAAAATTTTTTGTTTGTTTTTGGTGCTGCAGAGACACCTGCACCAAAATTTGATATTCAGACCTAGTATTGGGATGAAATGATCAACAATAATGGATCAATGTGTGCTTTTCCAAAACAGAGGAAACTTTGACCAAATGAAAGATGCCGAGAGCTACTGTTGACTTTGGTGTGTCATTTATAATGTATGCTAGGCTTGTACAAAATGTGAAGTGATGCTGGATAAAAAATGCGTGTCTTTGTGCCTGTTATTAGCTGATGGAGGTGGAGGAGGAAATTGTTTTGAAAAGCGGGGAGATCTGTGTCCTCAGGGACTCTCTGAAAGCAGCTCAGCAGGAGAAAGAGGCTCAGAGACAGAACCATATCTTGCTGGAGACCCAGAGACAGAGACAGCAGAGTGACAAGGAGAAGGAGCTTAACAGGAAGGTGAGGAGCTGCAAAAACATTCACTCAGAGTACATCAGTACTTTCCTCAGAATGACATGATAAAGACGTGTTGCTCACATGCAGGTTCAGTCTCTGCAGTCTGAGCTGCAATTTAAAGAAGCAGAGATGAATGAGATGAAATCCAAACTGCACAGTTCAGATAGAAACAAGATGGCCTCTCCGCTGTCGAGAAACAGGTCAGTCACAGTTCACCGTTAATTTGACACTGCCTGGCCAAAAAAAAGTCGCCACTGGGATTTAACTAACCAAATAGGTAAGAGCCTCCTATTGGATAATTACTGCATGAGCAATGGCCAATTTCAGCTTTAACCCCGACTGATGCAATGAGTAGCTTCTCATTTGTTAAACAACCATGTATAAAGACACATCCTGTGGTCGTGGAAAAGATGTTAGCCTGTTTGAGAAGGGTCAAAACATTTTCATGCATCAAGCAGAGAAAACATCCAAAGAGATTGCAGAAACTACTAAAACTTTGTTAAGAACTGTCCAACACATTATTAAAAACTGGAAGGTTAGTGGGAAACCATTGTCTTTGAGGAAAAAATATGGTCAAAAAAAATTCTGAATTACTGTGATTGGTGATCAATTACTGTGATTAGTGAAAAACAACAGTAGGACTCGGGGCTATGTTTAGTAGTGAAAGAGCATTTCCACACATTTCCACACAGCTGTGTAGCCTTAAGAAAACCACCAGTGAGGCCAATAGGAAAAAAGGCTTCAATTTGCTAGGAAGCATAAAGATTGGACTCTGGAGCAATGGAAGAAGGTCATGTGGTGTGATGAGTCCAGATTTACCCTGTTCCAGAGTGATGGGTGCAACAGGGTAAGAAGAGAGGCAGGTGAAGTGATTTTTTCTTCCCTGATGGCACGGGCATATTCCAAGATGACAATGCCAGGATTCATTGGGCTCAAATTGTGAAAGAGTGGTTCAGGGAGCATGAGACATATTTTTCACGCATGGATTGGCCACCACGGAGTCCAGACCTTAACCCCATTGAGAATATTTGGGATGTGCTGGAGAAGGCTTTGTGCAGTGGTCCCACTCTCCCATCATCAGTACAAGATCTAGGTGAAAAATTAATGCAACACTGGATGGAAATAAATCTTGAGACACTGCCAAAGCTTGTCAAAACAATGCCACACTGAATTGGTGCCATAATCAAAGCTAAAGGCTGTCCAAAACCTTTTTTTTTTTTTTTTTTTGGCCAGGCAGTTTATTTCATTGACACACACTGTCAGTGACAGTGTGCTGACATGCCTTGTAGTACTAAATATCATTTGTTTTCATTTCATAGTATCACAATGATAATCATCACAATAATCTTCATTCCGCTCTCAGTCCTAAAGTACTGAGCACTCTCGCCCAGTTGCATCATGGGAGTGGCAACACCTCCTCCTCTCCAACAGGAAATGGTTTCATCACTAAGGAAACATTTGGAGCCCATGTCCCCTCCAGAACAACGCCAGTGAAGACGCCAATGAAGACGCCGATGAAGACGCGTAGAGATGGTGTGGGACATGATGATGATGATGATATTGATAGCAGTTATGGAGGTGTAACGTGTGTTTATATGGACTAACAGGATCAGTGCATTTTAATTAACATGTGTGTTTCAGCAGACAGACTGTCCAGCAGCAAAACTGGTGACAACAGACAGGAAATAACTCGTCCAGATCCCTTCATGTCCATCAGACCAGCAAACATCCAGCATCAAGGTCAGTAAGTTGTTGCCTCTTCAGAAGAGTTCATGTGAATAAATGCCTGTCAGTACATTTTGAATATTCTTAGTTCAGTTAACAGTAAAGTAGTTTATTCATTAATTACAGTACAAGTGCAGAGGATTTAAATATTAACAGACATTTTATACATTTTATGACATTGATGAGCAAAGAAAATTTACCCTCGATAGATCAACTTCATGGAAGGTGTGTAACCATCTATGTCTCTCCTGCAGGTGGCGTCCTACTGGGGTTGTTATTGCAGCCACCTCTTTCTCCCAGCAGCCTCAGCCTCTCTCATCTGCTGTGTATGAGACTGACAGACATCAACCAGACATTCAGGTGAACATGCTGCATTCTTCTCTGTACACACACACAGTATTTTTAATAAAATGCTAAATTGCGCAGTTAACACATGGTGGCGCCAAATCCACCAAAACAGAAATATTTTGTTAAAACTCAGTGTTAACTATCTTTTTGATATGATATAATCTGTATTTTCAGTTTTAACCTTTTGTCAGACAATATTTTGTCTTTTATAGAAGTAGGGTTTCCTTTTATAAGGATAGTAGGGTTAAAGTTGTAACAAGAGTAGAAGCAATGATGGCTCAAACACAGAGGAGTTGAACTGTAAATTCTAAATGACTGACTCGTGTTGTTGTTGTTTTTTGTGGCATCTGTTCAGTGCGCTGTCCGCAGGTTTTCTGCTCCCCTCTGCTGCTAAATCAAGTGTCAAAGGGGATGGCGGTCCCACAGCTGCTCTGAGTCCACTCCAGAGTCTGGCTTTAACTGGACTGAACAGACTCAGTCAAAGCCAAACAGCAGCTCCAATCAGCAGCAGAAACAACAGGTAAACATGCCTTCTGAGGAAAGTACAATTGCTCAGCTGGAACTTTAATAAAATGAAATGTGTGTGTGCATTTATATATATATATATACTTTGTACATCAGTGCCCTCTACTGGCCAAATGATGCAGCAGCATTAAAATGCCCAAATGGAAAAAAAAAACATTGGGTCTTCTGTTAATGTAGATATTTATCAAAGATTTAACAGGTTGGTATTAGGCATGCCATGAATCAATAATCACAATGAAAATGTGCCGGTTATTATTTTTAATTTTGCAAACCTTTTACAATTACTTTGATTGATTACCCAATTTGGGCTCAAAATTTTAAACAAAAATTTTGCTCTGTGTAGATCATGTCCTGGAGCAGTTCTTCTCCTCCCACTGCTGGACTTTCACCTGTCCCGACTCTGTCGGGCTCTGGACTCGCTCCATTCCAGGTCAGCAGACAGTGGATCGGACCCTACAGCAGCAGGCTTGCTATCAGCAGGCTGTGCTGCTCCCACTGAACTTGTAAGACTTCAGGAGAACGGTTTGTCTGGTTTCGGTGTGGAGGACACTGGTCTGGCTTCTCTGCGAATTCTCTATCTGCTGCTGGCCCACAGTGATGAGGTGATGAAAAAATTACTACTAATAAAAACATGGCATCTTTAATTAAATCTGTTTTATTATATATTTCTTAAACTTTTTAACAATTGATTCTTATCTTAGAATCATGATTGACTTGCATGTAAAACTTCACCATGTAATAATTGTCAGTATAAACAGATCTGCCTTAGTTCAAATTTAACTTTAAAAAAAAAAAAGCAATGACTATCCAGGAATCGAGTCAAATGTGTTCTCAGACAGTCAGATTGCAAAAAAATCCATTACATCTTCTCTGAATGAATCTTAGCAATGCCCAGTTGTTGATACACAGTTTACAGAGCTAATGATCATTTACCTGTCACACATTTGAACTTTGTGCTGCTCCCTCAGGTGGTGGAGACGGTGTTGTTGAAGGAAAATCAGGGCAAAGTCAAGGTACAGATTAAAACACACTGCTGTAGCACTCACACATGTACGGCCACCTTCAAATTTACTGTGCCATATTTAACTTAACAAAGAGTATGTCCTTGCCTTTGTTGTTAGTAAATGGCAAGATTCAATATTATCTATTTTAAAATTAAAGCCACATATTTTTTGTCTGTGTGAATAACATGTGGAATGTAAGATGTGCCATTTTCTGAGATTGTTTACTTGAGGTCATCACAGCAGAGCAGACAACTCAAAAGTAAGACCAAAGCAAAAATAATTGTGCCGACTAATGCCAATATGTTATTGTGCCTGTTTTAGTCAGTCACAAACAAAATAAAATATTATATAATCTTTCCATCAAGTTACTTATGAGTCCAGGCAGAGAAAGCCTAGCTCTTCTTTTCATGGCTTGTAGAGCTCTCCATAGCAGGAATACCAGATCAGTATTAACCCTGGTCTCATCTGTCTCCTTATCTGAAGCATTTTTGGTCAAAGAACAAGCTCTCTATGGAAGTAAATCTGGAGTCATTTTGAGCTGGAAAATTATGAACATCTTTCTGCTACTATGGAGTGGCTTATTACTCGTTTGATCACTCATTGTGTTAAAGTGGCATTTGTTAACTCATAATCAAAATGTACATGTTGTATTAAGGACATCCCAAACTCTGAGCTTTGAGAGAATTTAAAGAGTTAACAGGTTATGACTAGGGTGTGGCTCATCACATGAACAACTGCATATTTATATACGGGATCTAATGTTTTGTGCGGTACTTAAATGCAAACTGTCGGACCTGCTACCAAAAAGTGTAACGTCGTCTTCTACTCTTGACTCTAGAACTCTTCCATTACATAATTATGTAGTTACTATTTGTTATATCTTGTGATGCTGAATTTTGCATATTGTAACTTTTAAAGATAAATACTGTGAAATCCTCCCATGTTTTTAGACTGAGCCATTAGCTGCAGACGTGGATCTGTGCTCCCAGAATGCCTTGCTTCAGTCAGTGCTGCGGCTGTGTGAAGCAGGAGCTGGTGGCAGCAGCGGCAGCAGCTCACAGAAGGAGGCGCTTGTCCTCAGTGCCATGAGGACACTGTGTGTCCTAATCGAGAGCACACCACAAAAACACACTGACAGGTACACAGTCATGCATGCACTCACAAACAGGTTAGCACACTGCATTAACTTCCATTATTTGGACAGCTGTCAAAGCCTTAATCACGTCATAACCTTTACCTACCCATAAATCAAATCTTAGCCGCAAAGTTAACCAGTTCCCCATTAAGGTCTTGTCTCAGTAGGGCAAGGATTTGGTTTCCATAAGGACTACTGGTCCTGACAAGGTCAGTGTTTATGCCAGAAAAAGTCCTCAAGAGATAACAAATACAAGAACACACAAACAGGTGGAACTGCAACTAGCTGTCAAGGAGTATGATTGTTCACTTAGGTGACATTGTCCCATGTAGCAATTTTTTTATAAAGTACAAAAAAGAATTCAGTTGTTGATCATTCTGTTTTAATTCTTTATTTAAAGACTTGCCAAGTGTAACACATGCTTACATCTGAATCAACACTCAGCTGGGTGGAGCATCACTAGAGGTGGAGGAGTGGCTGACCAGGGTGTGTCCGCTAACTGTCAGTGTTTATGTAATGACCTGTGACTGTAAAACACCTGCAGGTATTTACAGTCAGTGGGGTGATACAAGTGAGAAGAAATAACTGATGAGTCTTGCAGCAAGTAACAACTGAGACATGTTCCTGGAAATTATCTGCTGATATGTTTGGGGAAAAAAATCAAAAAACAACCTGCGTCCATAAAACTAGTAATAAAGCATTTTCATTTATTTTACAGACTGCTGCGACTGATAATGCACTGCCTTAGTTTTCATACTAAAACAGTGCTAACAGCAACTTCTCCATTTTAAATGTTCCAAAACATTGTAGTAGAATGAATGGCATATGATACATATATACATAGACGTAAATGTAGCAGTTGCTTTGCATTTTAAAACAAAAACATAGTCTTTATTTCACTGACTTCACTTCAGTGTTGCTGTGGAACTTGCAAGTTCAGCAACTCCTGAACCATCATGAGTTTAATGCAGGACAGATTTATGTTCACACGTGTAAAGGAACGTGGCCACGTGCGTCCCCAAACGAAAACCATGTGGTTTTTGTGGTTAGATCTTAAGACGCATCCAGGACATGCTGGGAGTCTGTTCCCACCTGTACTTACCACTGTCCATTTGTGAATGGATCACTCAAGACGGATGTTATGAACACGACTCTGAACACGATCTGAGCTGCTGACTCACCCTAGTTGTTATTTTAATCCCAGTAACTGAAAGATTACTATTCATCATTAATTTTACTTATCACTAAACCTGTTACTTGATGCTTTGGTGTTAGTAAGTTCACAGTATGTTCATACTTGGACACATCTAACCTCTCTCTCTCTCTCAGGTTGCAGTGTGTGTTGCAGGTGGTGTGTGCGTGTCTGACTGCAGACAGCAGGTTGCAGATGATCTCAGAGTGCCTGTCCGTCCTCATGTCAGTGTCCGACCACCAGACGCTGGCTCAACAGCTCTGCTCTCAGCACGGTGAGGCTTCTCTCCTGCTCCACCACTGCACTGCATTGTTTTTAACTCTCCAATCAGTGAGGTTTATTGTATTTTTTTCACCAAGGAGGTTATGTTATAGATGTCAATGGCGTGAACGTGACACTGTTAGAAACTGAGCAGCCTTGGCAGAGGTTTGTCTTTCTGAGTGATTTCTCTAGTTCAGCCACAACGTTAAAATGCCTGCCTGTTAAAGTCCGGGTCCTGATCAGCTGAATTGACTGACTATTTTGTGTCAGGAACCGAGACGTAAGCAGCAGGTCCACCTCTGTTTCTTTCACATTGTTTTCCTGAACAATTTGGACACTAAACATCTTTAATTCTTCATCAAACTATTGCTGAACAATGTTTGCAGGGCGCTTTATCCACTGCCATGTAGGAAGCATGTTGCCTTGAGCGGGTGCACTAAGGCTGAAACTGAATGCCCGGAGCATCCAAGTTTCTCAGCAGAGCTTCACACTGTGTCTGCTGTCTTGACTTCATTCCATAGAGCATCGCGGTCCTCTCTTTTCTCACTTTTGCCAAGTGACCTTGTTGCTTTGTTCCACGGTCCAGTTCAGATGCACACATGCCCATCATAAGAGCCTTTAGTAATTGGTAGTGCATCAGTGGGCCTTGGCTTTCCATGATGCTCTAGTTGTATCACAGTGTAGTGTTTTTAAAAAAATTTATTTGGGAACCCACTTTTGTGAATCAATTCACAATATAAACTGTGACGAGATCAAATATGTGCATAATATAAAGGTTCTAACTCTTTGACACATTATATTACTCTAAATATGTGAACCAGCCATTTCCACATCTATTCAAGACACCACTTTGATTAATGAATCACAACTTCATTTTGTGCAAGCATCATTTACTCAATCTCTTTTAAAAGCCAAAAATATTCTTCAATATATATTTGGTGCCCCTTAAAATAGTTTATCTCGACCCATCTGTGGATTTATTAGGCACTAACCTCTCCAGACTAGGAACACGCCACAAGACTTTTTTTATGTTTGGAGAATTCTGTAGCCCAGTCTTTCCATCACAATTTGGTCCTTGTTAAAGTTGCTCACATTCTCGCACATTAATGCAGAGAACAGCATTCACTTCCTCTGTCAGTGGTTTTATCCATGTATTTTTTAGTTAGTTACCACAGCTGAATTTTAACTTTGAACCATTTGTTTTCTTTGTTTGTTTTTCTTTAGACCCCTGTGTTTTCTTGAAATTATTGCAGTATATCAGAATCCGACCAGACAACCAGGCGACACAAACGGACTGGACCCTGCTCAACCTGAAGGTAACTGAAACATAGACACATAGTACATGTGACCCAGTGTAGCATTTGTTTAGGCTCAGTTTTTCTGTGATTACTGTGATTAGCCACAGCTAATATTTAAAGACAGATTTTACCTGGAAGGTTTTTTTGCTTGTCAGGTTGTTCGTTTGTTGAACAGACTTGTGACTCAGAGAGCAGAAAGCTGGGCAGCAAACCTGAACCGCAGCTGTCAGTGTTATACTGAGGTAAAAGTCTCTGCTCTGTCTCATTTATATTGACCCTTAACTTTGCGTGGCACCACTTGACATGAATCTCTGTCTCTATCAGCTGGTTCAGACAGTGGTGATTGTTTTCCATCGTCAGTGGTTGGATCTCCGTGGCTCTCAGGAGCCAACAAACTCAACAGGTCAGTTAAATTTTAGGTTCAAACAATCAGATGAGAAACGTGCCATTTTTGACCGAATTTTGAAATCCCTGTTTGCGCAGGCTCACTCACAGTCACACCCCCACAACAATGCTCCCCCCACTCATCGCCGTGGTCCCGCAGCCCGGCGGCGTCTCTGCTCCGGGAGTGTTTGCTGCTGCTGCACTGGCTGCTGCTGCATCACAGCAGCTTCTCTGAGAGCTGCAGGCCACTACTGCATATGTACGACCAGGTGATCCCCGCTGTACGAGACACGCTGAGGAAGATTCCTGACCTGAGCGAGAGTGAAGGTACCCCCATGACAAAGTGGCGTTGCTTTAACTTGGCTTCAAGCCTCAGTTGGAATGTTTCTTGTCAGTTTCCTTTTGGCCAACTAAGATTACATCCGCCTTGGACTCTCAAGTGAAGACTTGTGTTTCCCTGTTTCTTGTCTTTCAGAGCTGGCACTAGAGGAAATCTGTCGCTCAGAGGGCGACGACACTGACGACATGGAAACTGATAACGGTTCCTGACCAATTAACAGACCTTTTATTGACTGTTGATCTGATTTTTCACACTGACGAGTTAACAGAGAATCTGTTTTCCTCAATTACTTCTAAGACAAATTAAGGATTAAAGAAAAACACTGCTCTTAACAGGAATTACTGCTGCAGAACTAAATCTGTGGTTTTTAACACGAATAATTTCACAAAGTTGGGAGAAAACAATCTGCTGTAGCCTGTGTCCATGTCCAACAGCTGCTTTGATTCCTGTCTGCTCCATTACACAGGCAGGGACATTGTGCGTGTGTTTTATTTTCAGTACAGTTCCACAATTATTTTATTGTCTGTACATGCAAAAATACTTGAATCATTTCCTAAAAACACATTTTTGTATCGCTAAAGAATAATAAGAAAAATGCAACGTAAATTAAAACATAAAATAAAAAAATAACAAAACTGCTCTGAAGCAAGTACCTCTTGATGTGTATTCTCCAGGATTTTATCAACACTTCTGATACCGTTAATTGTTTTGTTTTAATTACTGTGCAAGAAAAAGAAACAAATTAAGAACAAAGAGGAAAAAAAAAACACTAAATCTACTTTTTGAGCAAAGGACTCTGCATCTAAATTAAGTTCTAAGAAAGTCGCACGGTTCAGGGATTTCTTGCTGTGGAGTTTGCATGGCTGAGGATTGCAGACCTTGTGGCAACTACAATCCCACGTACTGCAGTAACAATATTAGGATGAGTGGTGCACATTCATGTTAAAACTAAAATGAGGCTTTGTACATGGCCTTTAGATAAGTTTCTCAACAGTGAGATTAAGAGGGAGCGAGAGATTACTAATGAGGAAGGGAGTCAAGCAAGTGAAGGAAAAAAATAATGTAACTGAATTTACTCAGTTATTAGCAATGTTAATCTTTTAACAGACGCTTCGCTTTAGAGACAAGATACAGTATGTGGTTAATGTGGTTCTGCTCTATAGTTTGTTCCGAGTCACTTAACTGTTGTTTTTGAGGGTTATTTAAAGTAAATATTAATTAGACTACATGTTTTTTTTTTTTATTATTTGCATTAGTTGTGACATAATTATTTTTTGGTTTTTAAGTTACACTATCAGTTTGGAGATTTTACTGCTTGAAATTAAATGTGGAACATCTCTATTCTCCAGCTGTGAGTGAAGTTTGTATAATACAGAATTGCGGTGAAAAGCAGTTTACTGGCTGCTGTAGGTCACAGAGTAACCAAACATTTCCCAATATAATATGACATATGGTGTTTTTATTAGATCATTTATCCTGTGCTTTTACTGTCAGCTTGACATTTCAGAAATAGTTTTGATGATCAATCAAAATGACTTTAGTCATGAACTAGAGGTGAAATGAGCCTCAATGTCTTTAAATATTATCACAGTGATGAACATTGTTTATCACAAGAAATCGGTTTGTGAGTTTGTATACAAGAACAAAAATAACCGATTGTTATTTCAGAATAACCCTTCTGTGAAACCAGCAAACACATCTTATAATCCTAAACAATTTGTTGTCTCTGCTTCCACAAGCAGAAGACAAGGACCGTCAAAAGAGAACAAGACCTTCCAATGTTTTGTTTTTGTCAGAATCATGACTCTTTGTTGGCAACTTTGAAGTTGTCTGATTTCTGTTCTTTATTATTTCTCAGGTTATCAGTGCCCTCTCCTCCTCTTGTGGTCCGAGGGAGTGACAAGCAATGGGAAAAACTCAATAAGGAAAGAAATAAGCTGTGTCCCATTTAAGGCTACACTTTTAAAAACAAGTGGTGTGTTCAGGTAGCCTTCATCAACTTGTCATTAATTCAGAAACAGCCATCTAACCAGGTGTGTTGAAACAGACCGAAGAAATACTGTAGCCACCGATGACAGTTGCTCTAGTCAACCTATTCTGTCATGGCAGCGTCACACAGGCTGTGACTTCAATGTTCACACAGGGTCATGTTAGTGTTTATTCATACACGACAACACAACACTGTCTCACTTGGTATGCTGCAATATTCAGCACTTTAAAACCGACCTTTTTGTCCTTCTAATTATTCTGAATTTAACAGCAAATATAATTATTTCTACTCGGATTTAACAGTTTTCTTCAAATGTGTTGTGAAAATGTATTCAAAACCTAGCTGGGAAAAAAAAATCTTTTTTGCAGAACGTTCTAAAAATCACCTTCCATCTTAGGCCACCATTTGTTTCAGCAATGCTATAATGACAATACAGTATAATTTTTTTCTCAAACACTTTGTTGGAACAAAAAAACAGGAAACGTATGCAGCTCTGAAATATAAAACGCAGCTTCTAATCTACAGGTTAAAGTGTTTAGAGTGACCTACCTTTACACACACAGTAGAACGAGTCAGACTAGATTTCATGTGATTGGCCAAAACTGTGCTTGTCCCATTTCATGTTAAGAAATAGCTGCAGTGAAAAAGGTCTTTTTCGACAGGTTTATTCAAGACATGGCTGAGCATTAACATGCAGGTGTTGTACGAGTTAAACTCACTGACAGTTTGCTATTGTGTAAGACCAACTTTCAGTCACGTCATTCCAGTCCAAATGCCAATGATTACAAAATTTGACAGACCCAAGAACAACAAAGCTGCTGCTGCCCTGAGACTTGCGCACATTTGTCAGCTTACCAGACAAAACCAAATAACCTTTTTTTTCCTGACTGCCAAAAAAACCCACTACAAAAGCAAGATCAACATCGTGTTAGTCCTATTTTGTGATTTATCCATCCTGTCTGTGGCCCACTAGTTCTGGTTCCCTTTGAAGACATACAAATACAGTATTTGATGTGGGTCAAAATACATGGTTTCAGCACAGAGCACAGAGGTATAAAGACATCAGTCTTCAGCTTCACTCATACAACTTTAGAATAAGTTTAGTGACTTAACTGTATTTTGAATTTTCTGAATTAAGTGACTGTTCCTGGCTGTGTTTTCTGTGGGATCTGTTAACGTTAAAAAAAGGGTCAAATGTAGCTCTTGTGTACATAAACACAAAACTAAGTTAGATGGATATGCAACACTGACTCACAAATATCTGGTATGCTACAAAGCTGTGAGAAGAAAATTCAGTCAAATGCAGACATTAATCGTTTAATATTTGGATGCATCACTCGTATCACAAGTTTACAGTGAGCACCTGAACATGTCGTCGGTTCTGTAAGTGATAAAGCATTTGTGGAAGAGTACGTGCATGTTCAGTCCTCGAGGTGCAGATACTTTCTGAGGAGATGAGACACGGCTTACAGAGAGGAATTAAGGCACAAGTGGGTCAAGTAATCCAGGATCAGATTGTCTTTGTGTGTTAATGTATGCCTATCTTTGTGGGGACCAATTTTAATTTCTGATGCTAGGATTAAGGACATTTTATTGGTTCCTTTCCTGTTCACACTGTGTTTGGCTTCAGAATTTAGGCTATGGGTTGCTCAGACTTTTGTCGTCTGCTATATTTGGTCCTAAGTGAAAGAATGTCATGTTTTCACACCACAAATAGAAGTGTTGTGGTGTTGCACGTTTATTTGGTTCAAAGTTGGGGTTCAATTCAGTGATGGTTGTCACAACTAGATGTGTGAATATGTGTAGGAGTGTTAGTGTTTTGGAGTCCATTTTGGCACAACTTGGTCATCGTCCTCTTGTTTATTTGGTGGCGCTGTGTGTGAGCTGTGATCGGTCTTGTGCATGTTATAATGTGGCATGCAGGGATTGGTCAGCCACGGGTGCATCAGCAGCTCAGACGCCTCCAGTCTCTCATCGGGTGACTTCCTCAACATGCAGCCAATCAGACACTTGGCCCGTGGCGACAGCCAATCAGGAAGGCTGAAGGTCCCGCGGCGGATTTTGGCAAATAGCGCGGCAGGCTGTGTGTCCTGAAATGGATACCGTCCAATCAGCATGGTGTACAGAGACACGCCCAGGCTCCAGATGTCTGCGGCGCGACCAGAGTAAGACCCGTTCCCATTGTTAAGCAGCTCGGGGCCTACGTAGGCTGGGCAGCCATGTCTGTCCGTCAGAGAGTCGTCGTTATGGTTACCATGCAAAAGAACACAGTCGTCAAGGCCGAGCAGGGCGAGTCGTGTCCTGCAGGAGGAAAACCACACAAATCAGGTTAATTCTACTCGGTGCATTTAAGTGGCACCTTGTCCCAGTATTTTATTACTTCTTATGAGACAAGTACTGTTTACACACAAGACATATCAAGGTACTTTAGAGGGGTAACTGTTAACAACCCCGTTAAAGGGGCAATTCATTTTTATTTTAAATGAGATATAGGGTGCTCATGCAAAGGTGGTGTGTTATTACATTTTACTCATGAGAAAAACAATTGCAAGAAACTGAGTAAAAAAAAAGTATAACTGAGCAGAGGAAAATGTGCTGCAGAAGCCCAAAATATTTTACTATTTTGATATATTTACTTTCAGTCAGTTTATCATGATGTCAGTCCTGTGAAAATATAACCCAAACTGCTGATCTGTCAGTTTGTAACAGTTTCTATGCTGTAGTGCTTTTGCACAGAGGATTATGTATGACCTACGAAAAGGGCTGGCTGACAGAATGGTAAACCTCTGAAAATCTTAAAAGTACTGTATAGCTAATAGTTATTTTTAGTGGTGCCTTCTTTTACGAGGCCACAACAATTCTTTTCCGCTGTATCAAGCTTTCCTGTCTCCCTCTCTAAACAGGAAGTGTGCAACAGACTATACGTCAGGACTTAACACCCCTACTTCAAAAAAAAAAAACCTGAACTATCACTTTAAAAGTTCAGTTGCATATTTTATTACTGGTCTGTGTCTGTTGTCATCATATGCACCATCTCACCTGTATCTGTCGATGAAGACGAACCTGCGGAGCTTCAGGTCTCTCAGGATGACTCCATGCTGATGGCAGTGCCTCACAGCATTCAGCATCTGAGCAAAGAGAAGCCCCGCCTCCTCTTCACTCAGGCGCTTCCTGCTGCGCACATATGCATGCATGTCACCATAGTGACCAGGCAGGAAGATGAATGCGCTGTCCTGGCCAACAACCATATCCAGCAAGCCACAGATGTTGTCGTGGTCACCGATCTGGGCGTAGGCAGCCAACTGCTCCTGGTAACAACGCAGAGGGATCACCTGTAACCATAGTGACCAGACAGTCATGAGTTTCTCTCTGTGTGTGTGTGTATATTTACATGTAATTTCTGACAGTATTATGGTGTGTGTGTGTGTCCTACCTGGCAGGTGTACCGCTGTTGTGTGAGTACATGCACTGCCCTATAAGTCTCCTCCCCATCACAGCGCTCAAACAGCAAGTATGGTCCCACTCTGGATGGTGATTTCCTTTGACTTGATTTAGAGGTGGGACTTATGGGTGTGAGACAGGGTGAAAGGCCTATTGCCAGTGGAGGCGGAGCCAGACAGGCTCTTTTACATTTCAGTACATGGTCTTGGGGCTCGTCCAAAAGTCTCTTCAGACACTGTTGAGATCTGGCTGTGGTGGCGCTCATCTGTCATTGGAAACGACAAGAGACGTCAGGTTAATAATTACCTTTACGTTATAGTCTAGTTGGCTGAAAATATCGGGGATGTTATTGATATTTTCACAGTGTTTCCAGTATAGAAGTACTTCAGACTGTTTCCTGCCTGCTGTAAAATTAAGAATGTTTCCAGTAGAGACTTGCTGGCCTGACATGGGAAGTGTGTGAGAGTAGGCGACTACACAAACTCACACAAATACATAAATAGATGTTATGTTAGTATCACATCTTACTGTGTTCTGTCTCTGCTGCTCTTGTTACAGTTAATGTGTCTATAGGCTTCATGATGCAACTTCCTGTAAGCTGACAGACACTACAGCTTTCAGATTGTTGCATCACAGGACAACAGTTTATAGTTTAAACAGGCTTTAAATACAGTCAACATGCCCACCCCAACACACACACACACACACAGTGACTTATATTGAGTTTTTCACAGCCTGCATCTGTTGTGGTAAGACTGTGTGAAAACCTGGTGTTGGGCAACCCTGCTTTCACTGTGGTGAAACAATGTGAGTCACAGTGTCGCCATGGCAACGTCATTTTCCAACACACACAGACGGAACATAGTGAAACTATGTTGTTTGATGTCTCATCTCTTCAGCTCTGTGGATTTCTCGTGACTTTGCAGTGACCGTTTCACAATTGAAACCCGACTATAAACACACACAGAGAAACAAAAGCTTCTAAAAAGTATTTTGGGATTGCTGGACTTTGTTCAATTTGCCCATGTGATTCAGTGCAATTGCTCATCCAGCATTCCTTTTCACAGGTTTTATTTTCCATACCTTTTGTCCACAGATGAATCCTTCAGATTCCATTTAAAGAAAATGAGATTTTGTCACTGTTACTAGGTTTAAAGCACATTCTTGAACTTGTCTAGATTTTTTTTGCCAAATATTTTGTTGCATATTTTATAAAGACATTTTCTCATCGTATTATATGCTGTTTTTTGCTGTATTGTTTGCTCTATCATATCATCAGCCTTAGGAGAGTTGTTGTAAGGAATTTAAGCCAACAGGACTTTTTCCAGAAGAGACATTCCTATTTTTTGTCCCTTCATCTTTGTCATCTTCCTCTTGAACTGGAGCACTGTTTTTTGCAGGACAGAAGTGCCATTTGTCTAGGGAAATGAAGAAGTGGGAGCCGGCATCACCGGTGCAGGAGTTTTCTCCAGGACCGCTGCAATGTTTGCCAAATCTCCTGTCTCCTGTCATCTCTAGTTCCCTGTTCTGTTCAGAAATCTTACCTGAATAAAGACATTATATACAGGCACTATAGATCAGTTTAGACATATTGTACATTAAGAGATGGTTTTCTGCATACCTGTGTTTGTGAGGAGTGGTTATAATGCTTATCATTTGAACCAGTCCTACTCTCCTGGCATCAACAAGGCATTTTTGCCCAGAGAAGTGGTGCTCACCAAATATTTTCTTTGGCAGACAATTCTTTTTAGACCTAGATGGTTGTGCATAAAATCCTCAGCAGTTTCTGAAATATTCAGAGCTGATTGTCTGACAACCACACCATGTTAAAAGTCACCCATATCACCTTTTCCCCTAAATTTAGTTGAAAAGGAGTTCCTAATAAAGTGGCCAGGGAGTGTAGAGTGAGCCACTATGTTGACAAAAACCCGGTCTGAGTGCTGAAACCTCTGTGCACCTGTTTACTCAGTCAACCAATCATGCCACAGCTGTGCAAGGCAGGTGCAGGTCAGTCAATGTTCACATTAAAATGTGATCAGAGTGACTTCAACTGTCCAAACAAGACAGGCTGGTGTGGATTTCTGAAACAGTGAACCTCTGCAAGTTTTTTACTCAGAATAGTAAAAAGAAAATCAATACTGAGAGAGCAGTAACCATTGATGCTGAGAGTAAGACGGCCAGAAAGGCTGGCAGTGATATCAAAGTTAGACCTCCACTTAATACAACTCACCGCAGTCAGCAGACAAGCACCTGTAACACCACAAGACCATGTCAGGTTCAGTCGTGAGCTTAAGTGTGAGGCTGCAGTGAACATGTGCTCAACATCCCTGGACAGTTGAAGACTAGATGAATATCACCTGCTCTGATCAATCTCAATTTGTGATGCAGCATAAAGATGGCGGAGTCAACGGCCCCGATCGTTTTAATGCTGCGGACCAGTAAACGTTTCATAGTTTGATCTCTTTTACCCGATGCATTTGTGTTAGTGATACCGCTGCATCAACCGTCATTAATATTTGTTTAGAATGACAAACCCTAGTTGAGTATTGCAGCTCTGATCGTGTTTTTTTTTTTTTTCATTTTCATTTTAGACATTTATTTCCTCTTGATGCATTTTTTAGTACAGCCTGATTTGAGCTTTTTTTTTTTTTTTTTTTAATTATTGTCAGGGAACTTCCTTATGCTGCAGTAAAACTAGTTTGAAAATCTACATCATGACAACAATGAGGTGCCACTGGCTAATCCCTTAGTCTGCAACTCTTTCAAATACAGTAGTTATGCCCAAGGGTCCTCTTTGTTTGTTTTACCCTAAAACTTTCAGTCTCCCTCAGTTGTAACACTATTTTGTGTTTAATTTAATGATAACCATCAAGTATTTAAACAAAATAAGTCCAGTTACATGATTTGCCTATCAGCTGAGGAAGACAAAATGTTGTTAAAGCATCCAAAAAGATAGTAAGTTTCACCTGGACTGTTGAGTTTAACAGTTGAGAAAGAACTTTTACTTGTCCCTCCAGCAGAGTCTGATATGATCCTAACCAGAGATCTCAATACAGTTAACATTTCCAGAGACTGGATGTGGACACACACATAGCTTTCCAAATAAATTTGCATTTTTTGTACAGCTTTTATCTAAAAAAAACAACTGTGAGTAAGTGTTTTAACTAACAGGTATGAAAGTGTGATTCATTTATGAAACATCACTTGGAAATGTGTGTTTTACTTACTCACAATAGTGTAATGGCAGCAAAAATAGTCAGAAACCAGAAACACCCCATGGTTCTCAAACTGTGCTGCTTGTACCACCAGTGTTATGTGAGCTTCCTCTGGTGATACTTGGAGGAAAATCAGACCTTTTTGATTTTGGACAGGTCCACAGGTCATTGGAGTTTAAGGCTCCTGCTCTTGTCTATATGTTGTTATTGTGATTGTTGTCATCTTTTAAGAGTGGGGCCCAACATACAAAGTTTGAAAAACCATTGTTCTGCCTGTAATTCTACTTGACTGATAGGTTTGAAGATAAAAATGTGTCATGAAAAGTGTTCATTTAAATGCAGGTCTCTAATATGGTGCATACAGGTGACTCTGCGCCGTGACACACCTGGATGAGCTTTAACATGGACTTTCATCGGAACAAAAAATAACAAAGTTCCGTTTTGATGAATGTGATCTACAGTAGTTCATGAACAGGATGCGAGTTCAGTTTCAGTTTTACCTTGTTTGTCTGACGGTAGCGACTGGCAGTAAACCTGTAGATGATGCAGCAGTAATAGAGAATGGTTCTCTGGTGGTTTCTCTCAGTTTGTCTGTGCAGCACAGGCTGATCCAACTTTTATCCTTGTCAAGTTTTGACTCCGGGTGGAAACAGCAGCAGCTCTGATCCGTCCAGTCTTTGTCTTCTGATTTATTATTGTGTCGATTGCGCAACCTGTCGTCAGTCAGTCAGTCAGTCAACTGTGGTTGTTCAGCTCCAGCTTCTTTCTCAGACTAAAAGTGTGGACTGGCACAAACAAAACCACCCAGAAATGTTAATTTACAAACGACACAAAACCGAAACTAATAAGTGAGCGCGTACGGGTGTCGTTTCTGTTCTATCGGGAGTTAACGCGAAAAAAAGCGGCGTCAAAGCGAGTCCTCGGGTCCTTCTGTCCGTCTGCAAGAGTGGGAGAGAGCAACGTTAGTCTTCCTGTGTCGGTCCAGTCTGGTCCAGTCCGGTCCTCTGGTCCGGACTCCTGTTTCCTCTGACCCTTCTCACTTCCAGGACTTGAAGCGGGACTGAGGATTCGCAGGACTGGACCTGGACTCTGTTTGGTTACGTTGTTTCCTCCTGCGATGTCGTCATCCAGAGGGGCGGAGCCTCGATGTTGCAATCTTTGAGCGATCCGTCGTCAGAAAACACACGAGACTCAAGTGAGACTGGCCACTTTATTAGGAACACCCGAACGGTGCTCAAACAGTAAAGTGGGACAAGCTGCTTTAGCGCCGAATAGTTTTGGAAATGTGTTACAGGTATCTGGAACCCAAATTGTTCCAGGAATAATGAACGTTTCAGGTATACGCCATTTAATTCTTCCCACGATATGTGACGTCACGTTTTTTCCATTTAGAGTTTGTCGTTAGAGGTAAATGACAAATAAACGATTAATGACTGATAAACGGATTGATCGTTACCAAATTAATCGTCACAATTTTTGAATTAGTTTCATGCGTTTTTAACCATTCTTAAGTTTTCACATTTTTCATCTTCTTAAATGTGAATATTTCTGTTTTCTTTGCTCCTAAAAAAAAAAATAAATTATTCAGACGGAATCATTTTGGTTTGTGGACAAAACAAGACACTTGAGAACATAATTTTCAGGTCTGACAAACACCGATCAACATTTTTCAACAATTATTGGCATTTTTATCGACTTCTTGATTAAATGACTGATTAAATGAGAAAATAATTAATCACATATGAATAATGCTCATTAGTTGCAGCTCTATTTACAACTAAATTGACTTTTTTATAATTACAGTCTATAGTCTACTTCTAATTTTATCTCTCTGTCCAGTAAAAATCAGTAAAAATATTTCATTCACCTGCTTATATCTACCATATCTTAAAATAGTTTCCTGCTATTTCTCCAAATTAAGGTTTGTAAACTCCACAGGGAAAATTGAAACTATTTTACATCATAGCATATAGATTTGTTCAGCCACTTCTGCCTACATCAGTAAGTTTAAAGTGATGTTTGTTTGTTTTTTTGACTCCAGTGTGTGAAATCCTTTTGTTCAGAACACTTACCTACAGTATGTGGCACAAACTTTCCAAACCAGGCAGCAGTAGAGCAGCCCAGTGTCCCTCCAGTTAAAAGATCATTGACTTGTAGGTGTAGACATTTTTGTTTATCCATTTTTAATCATTTCTTTCTAGATTAGCCTTTTTTACGAGGTGCTGGTTTATGGAGACACTGACGTGCTCATCACAACACACGCAAGAAGCAAAGTCCCAACAACCCAGGCTTCATTTGTTTACAAGATAAATTATATATCTGTACAGAGTCATCATAGTAGAACAAGAGTTGGCCTCGCAGCAGGCATTTATAAAAGGGTTCCTTTGTTATTAAGTAAATCCATGGCATCACATAATCAGTGACTCACCCCAACAGTGGTAGTCATCTGACTCTTCTGTTGATCAGTGTTCAAAATATTAGGTAAAGTGCTTTCTTCACGTCAAACTTAATGGACATAAATAGATTTCAATTAGGTTGATTGACAGAGGTCTCAAATTCAAATGACCTGGCAGCCAATTGGCATCTAGAGTCTGGTCAGGAAGGGGCCGATCAAGTGAAAAACCGAACTGTTCAGTCAGGGTGGACAATATAGTTTATATCACAATACTCTAATGTTACATCAATTTTATGATGATCTCTCAGATTTTTAAAAATAAGTATTTGTTTTGATGCAGAATGATATAAAGTTTACTGTAAAAACTGATTTATAATGCAAAAATCTATAATCTATAAATATCGAAACCAGACAGAAATAACTCATAAAACTTGATTTCAATTGGGAGCCACATGTGGCCCACAGGCTGCTAGTCTGAGGTCTGAAACAACAGGGACCACTTACAAGGCTCAGATAGAGGTAAAATGAGGTCTAACACAAGTCTTATCAGTCAAAATTAATATCATTGTTTGGTTTGAAGATAGAACATGTATTTACTCACATTGCCCCCAGTCCTGGAATAATTTAGACTGGAATAACTTGTAATAAATAGAATGTATTAATTAGTCTTTTACTCAAAACACTTTCTGGTTAAGTAATAGTTAAATAGAATAAAGAAAATACATACTTTCAGGCAATACAGACTAAGATAACTGTGCGTACAGAGAGATTATTGCACAGCCAGAGTGAACAGAAGGAATGATTACACTCCCAACAAGTCCTTCCATGTACAGTACTGTATGTGTGAACATGTGATTAATCCCTGCAGGAAACAGTTAAGACACCTGCTGCTCCACAGGAAGTCTTCATTATGTAGATTCCCTGTGTGTGTCTGTGTGAGTGTTGGTGCTTAACCAGCTCTGCTCTGACTGAACAGACTCCAAGCAACAGGTAAAGAGCCTGACTGACCTGGTTACACTCACCCGCAGCAGGTTATCTTCACTGGTTGGCGTGTTTTTACGCCACATGATGAAACATTGAAGAAACAGAGGAGCAGAGGAACCCTGTTTCCTGTGTGTGTGTGTGTGTGTGTGTGTAAGGAAAAACTTTACTGTCTCTTTCATAACCAACGTGATGAAATCAGAGGCCAAGTGTCTGACTCAATTATGGCCTACCATGTGAACACACACAGATTGAGAACAACACTCAAAACACACACACACACACACATGCATGTGCACACAGATGCACTTTGATTAAAAATAAATGTGTGGACATTTGCTCTCTCTCTCTCTCTCTCTCCTCTAATGCACCACTGTCCCCATTCTCTGGATTAGCAGCTGTCAAACACCTGTAAGCTGCACCTTTAAATCTGCTTCTGGTGGAGAGACCTTCTGTCTGGTCTCATAGCCTTATCCCGTGCTCTCTCTCTCTCTCTCCTGATCTATTGAGCCTCAGGGGGTATCACGCTGAGTTTAGAATTTGACTAAGAACAGTTTAAATCCTGCGGTGGTTAGCGCACGACAAAACATCCTTGAGCATTTTCCTTGCCGGAGCCTCTGCACATGGTGGTCTTTGCTAAATGCAGTTTAAATCAACCGACTGCAGATCTCTCTTTTCACAGTGACATTTTCAGTTTGTTGTAACAGAAAGGTAAAACAGCACTTTTTACTACAAAAATAATAAATTAAAAAAAATAAAAAGTCCATTCACTTCACTTCCATGTTGCTGGGCTGTGTTCCCCTGCTTGCACGCAAACAGAATAGCAGTAAGAAATGATCTCTCACTCAAGTCAAAACAAGCATGTTGTAAGTGATTACAAACTGTTACATTTACACTAAATATCATACAGAATTTCACTGCTGCTATTATTCATTATTTGGCCCCAACAGTAATACTGGTAATTGTGTGAATATTCCATAGATGAGGACGAGTGGACTGAGAGTTCAACAAGTGTCAGTATCTCCACAAAGAAATTGGATCAATCTCTTTTAATGCTGACAATTATTTATTTATTTGGGGTTTTTTTTAAAACAGACTTGCACATTATTTGTCTTTAAATGTAGTGGAAATGTATTTTCTAGGTTTAGTTATTCTCTATAGACCTGTCCAGGGTGTACCCTGCCTCTCGCCCTATGTTAGCTGGAGATAGGCACCAGCGCCCCCCGCGACCCTTAGTGGATAAAGCGGTAGAAAATGAGTGAGAGAGTGAGTTATTCTCTATACACTAATGGTGAAAAAAAACTACATGAATTTGTAACAACATTGTTACAGCTTTTAATTTAGTGACAAATCCGTAATTCAGGGCTTGGCAGCTTTACCAAAAGGTATTATTATTATTATTATTATTATTATTATTATTATTATTATTATTATTATAGTCATAGTTGTGTTAATTTTCCTTCTACTTATGTCATGAAACCAAATCTTGTCACAGCCTTTAGTTCCTCTGTAATTTCTCGTCACACACACACACACACATGCACACACACACACACACACACACACACACACACAAAGGTCACCAGGGATGATGCAAAACTGAGACAAGAAGACACTTATATACTGTGTGTGTGTGTGTGTGTGTGTGTGTGTGTGTGTGTGTGTGTGTGTGTGTGTGTGATGGGGGGTGGTATATCTCTATGTACACACACATTGAGGCCAGCATGGAATTGTCTCTGTGATGAAACCAGCAGTAATGTCTGCTGTCGGCATGATGACTCCATCTTTTGTGACATGACTGTGTGTGTGTGTATGCGAGTTAAAGATGGAATCCAAACTTTGACCTCCAGTAATTGGAATTGGTTGTAAAATGCTACATCTGAAAGTAACTGGTTGTAATGACGATGATCTGTAATTTCCAGTGTTATTTTCTGGCCATGGGTCATTTCCAGCTCTGTGCACTGAAACCATGACTCTCTGCAGCATCACTAAAACACATGAATGATTATTTAAGAGCTGCTGCACAAAGACCTGGACCACCAGGTTTATGTTTCCTGAGATCTGTGGTTTGATTCCAAGCTGCCTAAATGCTGTGTTTTTTTGTTCATTTTCTGTCTATTCCTCCAGTTTTATCCAATAAAGACACAAAACAAAACAGTGACCTACATTACCTTTAAACGTGATAATTGAAACCTGTGCATTGATACATCAGCAGGTAATGATCAACATCATTTTTATGTAAAGCTTTGATATGATAAACATATCTTAGCATTACCATTAATCCTGATCCAAACTCTATTTGCAGAAATGCAGCCCTAAACCTGCAGGTAACATCCACCATGCTTGCACATACAGTCATTTTTTTTAACATCTCTCCAGCCCCTTGGTGAACAAACTGCTTTCTGCTGTATCCAAATATTTTAAATTTTCACTCATCAGTGCTGAGCACCAGCCTCTATTTCTCTGCACACCAGTTCTCATGTTCTCATGCATTGTTGAGTGACTTGGCCTCATTTCCACCTCTGGACAGGACAGTAGACGTACCTGGGTCCCACAGGTTTCTGCCAGTTCTGAGTGAAGAGCATTGCTGGACATCTTCCGATTTCCCAGTGAAGTCAGCATGATGTGTCTTCCATCTGCCATACTGTTTCTACCGCCCATATTGGCTGCCGCGGATCAGCGGATGTAGCAGGTTGTCTTACAACCAGAAGGTTGGATGGTTGATCCCTGTAGCTGGGCAACAGAACAGTTCCTGGCGCCTGTGCTGGCAGCATGTGAATGGGTATAGAAGGTGTTTGATAGAAAAGGTGTCGCATGAATGGATGTGAATGGGAGAACTGCAAAAGTGTAGTGTAAAGAGCTTTGATTGGTCATTAAGACTAGAAAAGCAGTATATAAACAGACCATTTACCTATTTGATGGGTTATTTCGATCCAGTCCCAAACTAATGTTATCTAATAATTAAAGTTTTATTTATTCCTTTTTTTATTATTATTTTAAAATACTTCCTAATGATGTTGTTTTGTTTTTGTTTTTTTTGTTTTTTTGTCAACTATCAACTATTTGACTAATCATTTCCCTGACACTCACAGCTTTATTATGATTACTGGTAAATTAATCTTTAATAATTAGAATTATATAGTGACATATGTAGTAACTATAAGTTGTCAAATAAATGTGATGAAGTAAATGTATTGGTATACAAGTATAGTACAGTAAACATAAAGTACTCATGTCAGAAATAAGTAGTACCAAAAAAAAATTAAACAGATAGAATTAGAATTTAATATAATCAGTTATGACTTTGATAAAGCAAAAACGATATATTTGTATGTTTTTTTTTTTTTTTCAATATTGTGAAGTTGAGAAAATATTTACAATTTTAGTTGAAGAACAAAAAGTATAACAGCAAAGATATAAACAATATAAATATGCAATAAGCATCAAAAATTAATTTTTACTTTAACTCAAGGTTGTGTGAGTGTGGGGAGTTGGTCTTGTATGTGTGGGAGTGGGTGTCCATGGTTTCATTGCTCTCCTGTGCAACCATCAAATGCAACTTGAGGCAATACCCAACACGCGCACGCACACACACACACACACACACACACACACACGCACACATCTGACTGATATCAACAAACAAACAAACACACACGCACACATTCCCTCCATCACCATCCGGCTGCTTTCTGCCGTAACGAGGTGCAATCAACACGCAACGCTGACCAACACACACACACACACACACACACACACACACACACACACATAACACACACAGAGACAGAGCCTGGATGAAGGATGAAGTCAGCTTCTGATTGCAGAAGAGTTACACGATGTTGACTTGTTCCTCTGTGTGTGTGTGTGTGTGTGAATTGTCAGATCTATGACAGTTGCATAAACAAAACCATGAGTTTTCTTGTTTGCAAAAAATTGAGTTTAATGACTCAAGAAATTCTACATTAAGGTCAAAGTGCACATGATGGTAAATGTCATGTCCACACAGCAGGTCCTCCATCACCTGATCTGCTATGCTGGACATTTAAAATGTCAGTTATTTCTACCAGTAAAAAGTATAAGTGGATCACCATATGTATATCATTACTGTTTAGTAATGATATATGCTTATATACTTATTTGGAATTAAATCTTAACAACTTAACTTATTACCCACAATTAATGTGTATTTGTACAAAGAGCCTTTCTGACACACAAACACATAGGTTTCCATAGTTCCCCACAACATAAGGAATATCAGGTACATACACACACACGTTCACACACATCTGTCTGTCTGTCTGTCTGTCTATCTGACTGTTGCACTGTTATAAATAGAGTGAGCATCTTTAAATGCTTTATGGAAAGGAAACAGGATTACGTTAAAAAGAAAATTCTTAACTGTAGAAGTGACAGGTTCAGTTTTGCTACAGTTGTTGATAAATAAATTCAGCCGTTTAAAAAAAAAAAAAAAAAAAAAAAAAAATTCAGGGATAGGCACTAACTGGTTATGGTTGAAGTTAGGGATCACATCTTGTTTAAGCTGTCAGAATAAATGAAAGTAAATGCAGACAAATAGCTGCATAAACCTTTGTGTGTGTGTGTGTGGGGGGGGGGTGTAAGTGTGGGTAAATAAATGCATCATGTCATTGGGATCTGCAGAATGTCTGCATGATGAAACACGCACACAATTACTAATAATACACACTCAGACTTCGGTGATACATGCGTGCCCATTCATGGGTCATCAGTGTGAACAACTGCTTTATGTCTGATTTAGCTCATTGTTTAACACCTGTCAGATGTTTATTATGACTTATATCACGTGGGATCGCATTTTACAAAATGTCCTCACTGTTTCTCACATTTTCTCTTCTTCTTAATCAAAAATTGCAACATTTTCCCCACATGATAATATTTTGTTATGTTGAAATCTTTGATGTGAGAATTTTTAGGGGAGGCAAAGTAACGAAATTTTTATTGAAATCATTTTCCATAATAACAATTTACAATCCATTTCGATGTATATGGTGACAGATTTGTAACAGAGTAAAAAAAATGATTCAGACTTTTAACTTCAACTTGACAGAGCTGATCATATTTGATTCCATTGATACTGTATCTCAGTATCTGTATACTTATCCCAACACATATGGGATAAGTATACAGATACTGAGATACGGTATATGCTGGAAATCTTGGATCAATATTCCCTGAATTCATGTAAATTCCAATTTGGGAATTCTTTATTCAATGTGCAGAACAGCTTGAAGAGAAAAAACTTAGAAGCACTCAGAGAGCACAGACCTCCACCATGCAATGATAAAGAGTCTTTCAAAAGATTCCTGAATACAAATGGCGATCTGGATCACCACCAAAATCAATCACACCATCCTATTACACACCTTTCCTGAATATTTCATCAAAATCTGTCCATAACCTTTTGAGTTGTTTGGTTAACAGACAGACAAAACAAACACTGACCAAAACAACCTCCTTGGTGGATGTAATAAAGTGCAGTGCTATTAAATTGCCACTAGGTGGCAGGATATGGACATGAATGAATGCAGTGCCGCGAGTGTCACGTGATCGGGCTTTGCAGCAAGTGCTTCAGGATACAATGATAAAAACATCCATGTATCCTTGTTCCATTAGACGCCTTTCCTGAATAGTTCATCAAAATCTGTCCATAGGATTTTGAGTTATTCTGATGACATACAGACAAACAAACATAATGAACATGTTCTTGATTCTACACGATGGACGCATTTGATCGTCGAGACTGCAGTTTATTCTGCTCTACGGTTACAGTTAGTCATGGTGGTTGATCTGTGTTCATTTTTAATCTGAGGGATTTCCTGGATTTGTCGGTGTCTTTTGAATTGCCTGGTCAGTTTCCGTCCAACCCTCTCAGTTTCTCTCTCACATGGTTCACAGCATGTCTCGCTGATTAAACGCTAACTGCCCACATGACTGCACACCACACACACACACACGATGAATAAAACAATTTTAAAATAAATTGAAATTTTGTGACTCACCATTACATTTTGTGTCCTGAGCTCTGACATGTCTCTCACACACACATCACAAATCAGAATTTTTTTTTTATTTTTTTTGTGTCTTTTCACAGAAAAGAGAAATTAATCTTCAAATAAAACCAGTGACAACCATCAGCTTATGAACAAAACGTGTCAAAGTGGAGACGTGACAACACACAGTTGCTCACTTTGAAATTCTGTTACCTTTAAACCCAAACAATAACTTCACACATTTCGAACTTGAAGGGTCTTTCAAAGTATGATGTAGGTGAAGTTTATTTTACTGAGCGAAAAACATCTTCAAAATATTCTCTCTCTGTTCCTGCTCAGATGCCACCACTGGTATAAGCTGTTTGTATCCTGAAGTTTGGCTGAGACACAAAATAAAAACTTCTTTCTTCCAGTAGTTTGCAGACAGTCTGAGTCAGCTCTCAGAGAATCTGAAGTATTCTCCAGTGTCCTCAGGTTCTTAGAGAAATGCGTCAGTCTGTTGAGTTTCACTGCCCCACATACACACACAATCTATATAAGAAACAATAAGAGGCTTCTTTTTTTACTCAATGACGACTCAGTCGTCAGGACTCACTTAGTGAAAGTTTTACCATTTATTTACAGAGAGGGTTTAGGAAGGGATCTCTTATTGCCCCGATAACTCATATTATTTATATCACATCCAGTCGGTGTTGTACAGTATAAGCAAAACCGTGGAAGCTGGCCATGCAGATGAACTTTTTTTTTTTTTTACAGAAAAAAAAAATCAATTGGCAAATCAACATTTTTAAGTGACATGTGAGGGATGTTGATGCAATGAGCTTAGCCCCAACCAGGCGCTTATTGTGTCTAAACCCAACCATATTTGATAACTAGAAAATGATTAATTAGACATTTTAATTAAGTTAACATAACTTTGGTTCAAAATGTGACCTTGTATGCAACCTGTGATGTAAAATATAGTATTCTGTGTTTTCTATTTAGTCATGCGCTGTTTCTAATCTATAAAGAAATGGTGAGTTTAAATACATCAGTGCACAGTATACTATGTTGGGTTGATGATATCAGGCTGATTTCATTATTCTAGCAGGGAGTTGGTCATTAATCTAGCTAATGGTTTCACTTGGTGACGGTTCTTAAAGGTCCATTGTTGAACCTTTATTGATGCCTGTGGACGTCTGAGTAATTAACAAAACATTGTAGTCTCTGTAATCAAGTTTATCTCCCCCACCCTCCCCATGCAGACAAACACAGAGAAATAGAAACTGATGTGTCTGTTTTGCAAGACTTTGGAAAGTTAAGTGTATTGATTAAAACATTTTTTGATCAGGGTTCAATATCAATATATGGACTTTGATACTGATTTATTAACTTTATTAACTATATACTTTTCAAGTAATATTAAATCTCTTTCAGCTTTAGATCTTCTGTCTGTACCGTTTTAAAACAAAACACACACACACACACACACACACACACACACACTGTGTTCAGCCCTTGTCCTTTAAACAGAAAGCTCCATCTTTGATTAAAGAACATGCTACATGCTTATTGGCTCACTGACACTGATGAAATACTGAAACCCCTTCAGTATCAATATTTGATTTTAAATGACAACACATTATTTATATATATATATTCAATTCAATTTTATTTGTATAGCGCCAAATCACAGCATACATTCTGTACATTGGCACTGTACATAGTAAGGCCAAAACCTATATTACAATATACATAACCTATAACAATATTACAGAGAGAAAAGAAACCCAACAGTTCACATAATGAGCAAACACTAGGCATCAGTGGAGAGAAAAAAAAACTCCCTTTTAACAGGAAGACATCACTGACAGAATGAGACTCAAAGATGTGCGGTCATCTGCCTCGACCGGTTGGGGTGCGAAGAAAATGGGGGACAGAGGAGAGGAGGAGGACAGGAAGGGGGAACAAAAAGAGGAAGGTGAGGGAGAGACAGAAGAGAGAGAGACAAGGAGCAAATATACCAACAAATATACAACAGCTGTATCAAGTTTAGAATATATGAGATGATACTTTGACGAAATATTGATACCAAACCTGGAGTTCAGTTGATGCCATGAAAGTATTAAAGTTATGTTTTGCTGTTCTTTGTTTTACGTATAATGTTAGTCGTCCAGACTGAAGATGTCTGTCCAGGAAACTTGGTGCTATGTATGTGGTGCAGATACCACATACATAGGCAGGTTGTCACATATAGGCTTATAGAGTTTGCATTTTCAATATCAGACAATCACATTCACGAGCAGCTAAAATCATGATTGTGACTAAAAAAATACAACTGTGAAGTCCTGTTGAATGATCAGATGTGTTTTAAGTAATAGAAGACATTTGTTCACATTTAAATATTATATTAACTGCAGCTTAATTGAAAGGCCCGATGATCATTAAATTGTCATACACAGAGTAAATTGTGGAGGGTATTTATCTGTGATTACAGAAATCATCAGGATTCAACCCTTGAATATTTGCATATAAATGTGAGTGTAATTCATCCACTAGATTTGCTTACATGGCTGAAATAGGCCACTCTTCCACACACTACGGCCTAATTCTGATGGGTCATAGGTCACATACGTCCAAGAATGACAGTGACGTTAATGACATTTTAATGGACGTAGTCAGTGTTCACATTCCGACAAAGGTGCGGGAATGCAGGAATGTCGAGACGAATCAGCCAGACATTAAACTCACAGAGGCAGCAGCCTCCAGAGCACAGAGCAGACTGGAAAATGTGGGAGGAAACTGGTTGTATTGTGAAAATATGCAATAACCCCCCACACACACACACACACCTTATTGAAATAACAAATTTCCTCTAAATATAAAGATGAAAATGCAGTGCATTGTTTAATGGAACAACTCTGTTGACAGGTAACCGGCCCACAGCGACTCGAGTTCTTCACCAGTCAGTCAGAACTAAAGAACTGAAGAAGCCTCTTGGAAACATCTTCAGCAAAACTCAAGCGAGTCCAGTTGCACACATCTATACTACACTAAATACAGTATATAATATACAGTATGTCGTCTATGTAGCTGTGATTCTTGCAAAATATGAGCTTTTGAAATAAATTCAACAACAGTGTGTCTGTGCAGCTCTAACCATCAGCTGTGCTCTCATCATTAACCTGCTAACCAGCTTCCATGTGGCTCTGGTTAAGTCCCACACACACACACACACAGTCAGCTAAACGACAAGCTAAATAAAGACAAGTCAGATTCATCCATGTGTTTTATGTCCAAACAGCAATAGAGCATTTTTGCATGAAACCTTGTGATCTCCTAAATGTGACCTGTTCATTTTTCAGTCTGCTTTCATTTCAGAACCAAGAGTGACCTTCTCATTTCTGTCTGGCACAGAAAGTCAGTGTCGCAGTGAGGGGAGGTGCACAATTGGTTCGAGTTTTTCATTTAGATGATTTCTGTGGTCCAACCATGAAGTAAAAGCTTCCTGTTCCATTTTCCGATCCGTCCAACTCCAGCCTGTCCCTGGTCATCATAATTCAGACCCACATGAGCCTCATTATATCGGCAGCTGATCAGAGCCGCAGCGGGGGAACATGTGAGGTATGTTACCAGTCATGAGACACAACATTTCTGCTTGTTAAGCTGCTGCTACATCTCATTTCTCACTGGTAAAATAAATCTCTAAATCTGATTCTGGAACAGTCAAACAAAGTTCATATAGGCAAAAAAAAAAATCAAATTAATGAATTAATCAGATTCACTCAGGTAAGTTTGGCTGAAGTATTAGTGACCTGCAGTGTTGTGAGCTATTGTAAGTTCAAGCTGATAATAAAAAGAAAATAAATTATCTGGAGGTAATGCTTCCAGTCTGGAAATAGTTGTTTATTTATTTGTATGTTCATAAAAAAACAAGTTAATTAAGAAAAAACTGGCTGTATCTTCCATATATGACAATTCTGTCTTTTCTTTCAACTACGATGACTACATTTTTATGTAATCCTCTAAGTCTTGATTTCAGTTGAAACAGCTGCATGTTTTCCACAGTCACCAAACAGAAAAGCTTGAGAAACAAAAGTTAGTTATCTGCTGCTCCTATACTGAACAGCACCTGGCTGTTCTCTGTCTGACTAGTTTAAAACCTGGACCAGAAAAAGCATTTTTTTTCCTTGATTCTGTTAAAAACGATACAAGTTTGCAATTTTAGCTGATAGAACATTGTGATATGTAAAAGTTGGATTTCAAATCATTTCAATCCTGATTTCACGACATAAACGCATAAAAAAAAAATCCTTAAATCAACGTTAAAAGCAAAATGCAGGGATACAGTGTATGTGTGAACTTACATGTGTGAAATCATGAGCTGATCTAGCAGTTCATATCGGACTGTGACTACAATAGGCAGAACGCATAACTTTGTGTGGTTATGCCACTGTTTGAATTTTTTCAGCAAATTTCATACTTTAACACTGCAGCCTGTCTACAGTCTTATTGTGTGTGTGTGTGTATGTGTGTGTGTGTGTGGTATTCCTTCTGCTGTGGTGACCTAAATCTGTTTACACAGTCACATTATGGGGACTTTTAAATGTAAATTACTACATTTTAAGGTGAAGACATGTTTTAAAGTCAGCCTAAGGTCAGGGTCAAGGTCATGGTCAGGGCACTAGTAATTATGGTTAAGGTTAGAGTAAACCTCCGAGACATGAATGTAAGTCAATGTAATGTCCTCTGAAGTCATGAAAAACAGTGCGCGTGTGTGTGTGTGTTTTAACACTGAAGTAAAATCACGTTACTGTCAGTGGGGGGTGTGACGTAAACCCAGACCCTTCTTACAACAAACACACACACACACACACACACACCCTCTACTACACTGTGACTCCATTGGCTTGCTGATAATGACTGGACAAGTTGTAACCAATCAGGAGCATGTGACCGGTGAATATCTAGACCGATCAGCATCAGCTGGCTGCACTCTGACGGTTCCTCCATCACACACACCTTTGGTGACGGAGGCTGACACACACACACACACATCTAATTCGGCTTTTTGTTCACCAGCACCGTCCTCCTCATCATCATCATCGACATCAGTCATCTTTCATCAGTCCATCATGCACAGCAAAGATCAGATCAGGTAAAAATGTGTTTTATGGTTGTACTCTTGGGTTTTATACTTGATTTTCTATGCTTCTCTGAATCATATTTAGGCCTTGAAATGGTTAAATTAGTCAGTCTTTTTTTTATTTAAGGGAAACTTGAGGAAAGTTAGAACAATTATAAAAAATGATTGTAGTTATTGACCTAATGTAACCCCTTACAAATGTCAAAAAAAAGTCAAAATAAAGTATGAAGGTACAGTGATATAAAATAAGACCGATGGGGAAAGTGAGTAACAGAAAGTGATCTGTAGCAAAGAAAAATGAATTATAGTAAATATTTCTGTACCCAGAGCACTACTTGATGATTGATTTAATTATTACTGTTAATTCCCAATCCAAAGATTTATTCCACTCCTTTGTTATTTAAGTAAACTATACTGATAATAATACTGCGATACCCATTTTTCCTCAGGAGCCGCTGTTGTGATGAAGAAGACAGTAACTCCAGAATGTGTCACCATGGTTACGAAATCAAACTAAATCATGGTTTCTAAATAAGCTGACTTTTCGTTTCTGTAGCGTTTTATTTTGTGTGTGTTTTTCTGTTGACAATAAATACTATTTTTGCAATGTTTTTAATAATCATTTAACTGCTTCTCTGTAGATTATGTCACCATCCTATTACTTGACTATCTACTTATAATTCTTCTTATATCTACTCACTGATTAGTCTTTCATTTGAAATTTAACAGGATCATGTCAACAAATGATCACAAATAAGATCAATTGTTAGGTGATTATCTGTGGATGGTCAGTTATCCTGTTATTATCTGTAAATGTGTGTCAGGATAATCTAATTCACGTAAGAATAGGTATTGAATATAAATAAGTGTCGACTGATTATTTGTTGACGTGATACTGAATACTAGTAGAGAGTAAAATAAAGTGTTATCAACTTTTTCAACATATGTGACCTTATTTCAACCTGTTAATGAATAAAATGCCGCCTCACCATTGCCAAAAAAAGTGATGTACTGTCAGAAATTGGATCGTTAAATAACAGAAAGGTAGCAATAAGAGCATGCTTATTTTGTTGGATCAGGGGGTGGAGACTCGGGTTGAACATGTAACAGTTTTCATAACCAGGGTCACATTTCACAGGATACATTAGATGTTTTTATAACAGCCCTGGAGTCAAAGTGACTGATCAAAAGATATTTCACAACGTACAAGGAAACCCACTGTGCAGTGCTTCAAGTGATACTCCAGGCAATGACAAATTATCTCTCGCTCTGTTAGCTTTTGTTATTTGGACACTGTTTAAGTCTTTTATGTCATGAAAACTGTTTTAATGGCGATATATCAAAGTTCATTTTGCTCCATGCGTGCTGAAAGTGCCTGGTGAAAAATGATTTATTCAATAACGAAAAGTCATTTCCTGTTGTCTTGTCAGTCATGATGAATACCAGAAGACAGCTGACTGGTTGATGTCTCAGACGAAGCACCGTCCCCAGGTGGCGATCATCTGTGGGTCTGGACTGGGAATGCTGGCTGACACCCTCAAGTGTCAGGAATCGTTTGCTTATTCTGACATACCAGGTTTCCCTCAGAGCACAGGTACTATGTCTGTGATGTGCAGCTTCATTTTTGCTGCCAAATACCTTTATCACTGATTAACAATCACTGCAGTTGTCATTCCGATTCAAAGCCGTCAGTACAGATGTTTACTTTGTTTTACACTATTCAAAGCACAAACGGGGACTGTGCTACATTAAAAAAAGAAAAAACAAAACTCTTTCACTTTAGTGACATGTCATTCCAATGACATCAATTATTCAGCTATGGAATTATACAGTAGAATTGTAATTATTTCTCTTTATCTGGATTCTCCCAGAACTCGGTTCCACAATCGTCGTTTTTAAATACTATTATTATTTCTTCCTGTGTGTGTTGCAGTCCAGGGTCATGCAGGTCGACTGGTTTTTGGAGAATTGAAGGGGAAGACGTGTGTGTGCATGCAGGGTCGCTTCCACATGTATGAAGGACATTCTCTCTCCAAGGTAGACACACCCACATACATAGTAAATCTGTGAGAATCCACACTGATTTCATACATTACTTAACTCATCATCATCATCAACAGCTCTTTTGCGATGTGCACAGCAGACATGACCCAAAACTAAATTCACAACATGTTCGCAAATAAAGGTACATGACTGCAGTTCAGTTTTAGAATAAGTAATAAATAGTAAATAATTTAATTTAAAAAAAGGTTAAAAATTACAATCATAAACTGACTTCTGCTAAAAGAAAATTAATTTTCCAGACTTAGTATAGTAGTAAACAAATGAGCAATAACAAACAAATGGATACAAGTACAGTCCATATATATACACACACACACACATTTACAGTCAGCTGATTAAATCATCCTGACTGTAATGAGCAACATAACTTCTTATATGCACTTCCATGCATCATGCTTTCATGCAATGATTCATAGACTCAATCACGTGCCGCCTTGGAACAGCCTGTTCAATGCAACTTTTGTTTGCTTTTACAAACTGTAATGCACACACACACATTCAGACATAATGACGCATCATATTAGCAGTAATATAAATTCTCTGCAGCTGCAGCTCTGACATTAAAGCTCTGTTAGAGTGTTGACAACAATTTCATTGTAAAGAAGTCATAAACACAAGTGGCTTCTATTTTATAGACATTTTTTGTTTACCATGGTTACGTTTGTCCGTGTGTCTCTCTGCTTTACTGTCAGACAACATTTCCGGTTCGAGTCTTCAAGCTAATGGGTGTGGAGACTCTGATTGTGACAAATGCTGCTGGCTCATTGGCTGATGGTTTCCATCCTGGTGACATCATGATCATCAAAGACCATGTCAACTTCCCAGGACTGGTCGGTATGCACCCGCTGTGTGGACCCAATGATGACAAGTGAGACAGTTTTATACCTGCTCATGTGTTCCTGTTATTATCACTGCCCAAAGCCTTTATTAGTTTTGCTTCTGTTTTTATTATCTCATTAATTATATTTTCCCCTGCATGCCACTTGTATAATTAAGTATTAATATGTTTGCTTGGTATTGACGGTTTCATTTCAGTTGCTGATTTTGTTGTCCATTTTTTTTGATGCGTACAGGTTCGGCCCTCGTTTCCCAGCCATGTCAGGTTGCTATGACAAAGATCTGCGTCGTCTGGCAATGGAGATCGCCAAGGAGCATGGTGTGGCTAGTGTCATGCAGGAAGGCGTGTATGCCATGGTGGGAGGACCAAACTTTGAAACCATCGCTGAGGCCAGACTACTGCATCGACTTGGAGTGGATGCTGTTGGTATGATTTGTCTCTCTCTCTCACACACACACACATAGTTAGTAATATAGTGGAGTGTTGCAGTGATTTAACAATGGTGCTAGACCACTATATTTATCTATATTAAAGAGTACATTCACTGGAAAATCAAATTTCTGGTGTATTTTGGTGTGTCCCTGTGTCCTTCCCGTATCTAAACATCACTAAAGTGTCACAATAAACACTTCAGCCACTTCTGAGAAAGAAGGGCTTCTCTGTTTACCTGCGCTCGAGCAGGCGGATTTGAAAAGTCGAGTTTAGTTACGTAACAAGCACATTTGCCGTGTAACGAACCCTCCCCCAACAGCTACTCGCGGTTGTGGGCGTGAACATTCAACCTGAAGAAGAAGAAGAAGCACTGTGGAGCAGTCAGTCAGCTGGTAGCTGGCCAATCACAAGAGACTCAGTGTTCTGGGGGGCGGGCATTAGCTCAGAAACAGAATGCCTGTTCAGAGGCTGGCAGAGCAGCAATAAACTGGCTTAAAGTGAAGAGTCTTTTTATTTTTGACCGTAAATATTATTTAATTTACCTAGTAGACATCAGTAATCTTGATTTTTGGTTAAAAATGACCCTTCTATGTCACCTTTAATATTATTACCATTAGCACTATTCACAGTATTATTGGTCCTGTTGTGAGAAGTTGCAATAACCTGAGACGTCGCATGTGTGCAGGTATGAGTACGGCTCCTGAGGTCGTCGTGGCGACTCACTGCGGTCTGAGAGTCTTTGGCCTCTCTCTCATCACCAACAAGGTGAGCACAGGGTTAACAATTTGTTTTACTGAATTTGATCAGCTATGACCAGTGCCAAAGCTGCAGGATATAAAGTGACCGGTCAGCTGATCAGTACAGTAAAGAACACATGCAGAGTCGTTGGATTGATTGCCTCTGACAGTGTAATTCATTGTTTTCTTTACTGACTGGTTGGTGTGTGTCAGGTGGTAAAGAGTTATGAGGACACTGAAAGTGTAAACCATGATGGCGTCCTGGAGGTCGGGCGGCTGCGTTCCCAAACTGTGCAGCAGCTGGTCACTGAACTGATCGGCAGGATCGAGGTCAACAACAACACGAAATAATGCTGTCTAAACACACATACATGTACGCACAAACATGTTGAGTATATACTGTATTTATTATGTTTTTTGAAGCATCTCCCTGCCTTTGTTTATCATTGTTTTTTTTATCTTTACTCTTATAGAATTATATTTATATCATCATGGTGCCTAATATTTCTTCCTACGCATGAATAGGCTAAGTATTCATGTATAATATTTTATCATTTCTCATTCCTAATGATTAATATGACAATGACAACTGTTTCTGACGGTGCTTTAATTTGATAATGTGATACAAAGATTTTTGTCTTTCCTTGTAAAACGTATATTGTTCTTGTTTAATTATGGAATCAAATTAAAACATGCTGCAAATTGCCACGTGTGTGTGAATAATCTGCAGTTGACACAAAAGACAAACATTTTAATGAAATGAACCTGTGTCATGATATTGAAAAAAAAGAATATGTGGCACAAAAAATAAATGGAGATGGACACCCACTTCCTCCAGATGTTTATGCTCAGACAGCCATATGGTAGCACCTCATCTTAGTTTAGTATTATATATTATTCTATCTTTTATTTTATTTTTTTGTGTGTGTAACGGACATTCTTTAATTCTTTTTTTAAACACATTTTATTGTTTCTGAAAACAGAGAAAATACAGAACGCATACACACATAACCCCCCCCCCCACCCTGACCCATCAGACAGCGCATGATATAAAATTATAAAAGAAGTGCAAAATAGTTACATTGACCAAGACAATAATAATAATGACATAATGAATAATAATACTACTAATAATAGTAGTGATACAGTAATGCTTGAAGATAAGAAATTAAAATAAACAATAATTTTAAAAAGTAAGGAATAGAAGAGAGAGAAAGAAAAAAAAATAGATAAATACATTTTTAGTTTGTCTCCAGTCTGCAATATGTAGTCATCAGTTAAGGATAACCAGTCATCAGTAGCCCGTTAAACCCTCTGTCCCAGAGTTTGAGGGTTGCACGGGGAGGTTCTCTTCCATTCAGAAAACTGTCCACCCATCCTAAATGTCTTAATTTATCATCTTTTTTGTTTTATTTAATGTAAAAGTTTACTTTACATTTTGGCAGAGAACCTAATTTAATCAACATACACAATTTATTCATATCACTAATACACGAATAAATGACTGAAATGTATGTTTTCTCTGCTTAAGCTGCTGCCCCGTGACCCAACCTCGGATAGGCAGCGGAAGATGGATGTTTGTGTTATTTAAAGGTATTAGTAAATTAATGTATCTAATAATTACACTGATATACTTTCCTCCAGGCAATTCTATTCCTACCCCTTCTCAATCTGCCAATCAGGTTCAAATGATTCCCTCAGCTGAGGTGTCAGAGTTGTGTTTCCCAGCATTCCTCTGTAGTAAACTCCAGAGATAAATAAATTAATTAGCTGCTTTTCAAGTGAGGCTTTTATTATAAATAGTATGAAAAATAGAGACAAACTTCTTACTTATCTAATTGGCAGGTGAAGTTTATAGAATGTTGTAGTTGTTCATCTTATGTCATGTTAAGAATCCATCCAAAAAAAAAGATGATTTTCAATAAATGAAGTGTTAATCGCTCCCTCTGTGTTGTAACTGTGTTATCAAAGAAGTGTTGCATTTCCACCAAGTAACCATGTGAGGGCAGCAGGATACAAGCTACTCCTACAAATAACTGCAGCCACTTCTCACAGGTCCACTCGTAGCTACCACATATTGTATTTCTGCTGTAAAAAATTCAGTTGAGCTGTCTGTTTAATAATGGAGTTTTAAAGCTCTGGATAATGTGTTTTTGAACAAAGTACACATGGGTTACAGCTCAACAAAGGTCTGCGTACACAATGAACAAATCACTCTGGTAGAGGAGATGTGGTGGTGTTAAAATCAACAGTAGACTATCAGAGTTTGAATGAGTATTGTTGCTGACCATGGTCAACATACTATATGGCCTGCCTTCTAATGGCTTCTTCCAGAAACATAATGCACAACGCGAATGTCATTTCAATTTAGGTTGTATGAAAATTATCAAATTTATATTGTAAAATTATGACCAGTCATCAGATTTCACTCTGGGAGATTTGTTGCACACGCAGTCAACAAATCTGCACCAGAATTTCAAAGAATTATGTGGAATCAGTGTTACAAAGAACTGGATAATTGGAAAGTGAAATCAGGCCCTACACTTAGTTAAAGAGCGGCATAAAAGTGGTATATAAAAGGACAGGCTTAGTGATGATGTTAGTGTCTTGTACGGAAAGTCAAATGTTTTGTCCGTGAACTCTGGTGCAGTGTGTGTGGATTGACAACATTCACATTCGCCAACGTTTGGATCCCTGATTGAAGCAGATGTCCTACAGAGCAAAGGCAAATGTTTTATCCAAGCTCTAACAGAGCAGAGAAGAGCACAGTGTTGATATTTTCAAACAACTGACTCACATTTAATTGAGTTTCTATTCATTTATTTGCCGCTTTATTAAAACTTTACGCGCGAATACATTTTTAATTTCAATTTCAAATGAACACTGAAACTCAGATATTTCTCATTGTCAGTAATAAACACTCACAGTAGTGGTGATGAAACTGCTGATTGGACTGATTAAGTGGTTGATCATCAGTGATTCGCTCTCTTTTAAATGTTAAACTGTTAAACTGAGGGGGGGTGGATAAAAGCTTAACATCTGTGCTGAGTTAAAAGTCAGTAAGAGCCCGAACACTGGCACAGAGGAAGTGATGCACATTTCTCCAGTGTAATCTACTTTTTCCATGTCAGCTCATGCAAACTACAGGAACACATTGCAGCCAGAACAAAGTAGGACGAGTTTAGAAAATATTGAAAATGTAAATACACTCATGGTAAGTCCGACTGTATAGATCAGATCCCTTTATTGTCATTGTGTCCATGAGAAACAGAACATTTTCTTTAAGTGCACATATACAATAATCAAACAACAAGCAACAAATAAAATAAAATAACATGAAAATAAATAGGAAGCAAGGTATAAAAAAATGAGTGGCTTTGACATAGGACCTGCAACCACTTTCTGTGCTGCAAAGAAACCTGAAAATAGGAAGAAGGAAAGAGATAACAAATGGAAAAAAAACTTTGAGTTTTGGCATAGTGTTATGAAGATGTTTGAAGATGGAGAGATTGCTTCCACTCATCTGTTGGCATCAGTACTTTAACCTGCCAAAGCAAATCTAACAAGTTTGTCAAACACTCTCATTGCAATTTTTGCACTTTGCACTTTGTATTTTGTTGATTTGTTGATTTGTCTGTTTGGGTTGTTTTCCTGCTATGTCTACTCTGCTGCAGAAAATGAACTTGCTAAAAATGTTAACTGAGCCAGACCAGGTTAACTATTTAACTGTTACTTTTAGTACTTTGCTGTGTAATAACAATAATAATAATAAAACTGAATAAAAATTATGGTGAATTCTACTGCAGCTTTAATACTGCAGTGTGTAACTTTTAAACGTAAAAAAGAAATGTCTGTTTCATTCAAACATTCTCAAATGACATTATCACTCTCTGCAGCTTTTGGTTAGAAATAAATGGCTTTCAGGGAAGTTAAGGAAAAGGGACAAGGTTGTCCTAACTAGACATTGTAGAAATTGGAAATTATCCAGCTATCTGAAAATTATAGCAAAACACCTATAGTCGGTGCCGGTGTTGTCATCCAGAGACAATTAACTGTAATCTTGACATTGAGGTGTCTATATTTAAAGATACTTTTAGGTGGAGGAATTAAGACTGGCTCTCTCAAACATGACTGAGGTGGTAAGATAGTTAAACAATGCTGAAACAAAACAGTTGGATTATGAACTTCATGGTCATGGTTTCAGAAAGATTTGCAGGCTGAGTTATGGAGTAATGGAGCTGCACAGTTCCAGCACGGCTTGACTCTACTCAGCCATAGAGTCAAGCCAAGCCGGTTCCAAGCGAGCTGAGCCGATACTAAGTGTCGCTGCACAATGCCAGAGTGTAGATTGGTTATAAAGACTTAAAAATCCTAAAAATATGCGTAAGTTTACCACATTTACTGACAAAATTTCTAAAATTTCAATATTTAACGGAGGAGCCTGTATTTAGCGACAGCATTGCTGAAAGCTGGCGATTATGAGCCGCATTGCAACCTCTTCTGCCTTATTTTAATTCACTGACTGCGTCAGATGTAGTTTGTGCTCTGGTCATGCAGGCAGTACTGAACAAATGACTCAGTACTTTGCTCATCACTAGATTGTGTCTTTGTGTCGCGTACAAAATGACGTCACGAAAGTTTCGTGCAGCCATACTACGACAACCCTGCCCACATCAGGGAGGTGCTATACTGTAGTAATGGAAAACGATACCAATTGGAGTAGAGTAGAGCCGTGCCGAGCCGTGCCGAGCCGAGCCGAGCCGAGCCGTGCTGTGCCGAGCCGAGCCGAGCCGTGCTGGAACTGTACAGAGGAAAAGTGCCATAAGTCTGCTTGTGTAGCGACACTTGCAGTGTTGGGTGACAGAATTTTCACAGTGGAAACTTTAAGTGATTAATAAATCAAATTAGCCAATCTTTCATCAATGAACAATGGTTAATTGTCAGTAAATTGGTCCTTTGTAACACTGTATCGTGTTATCGGTCAAAAAAAAAAAAAGGTCCTGCACCCTCAAATTTTTCATGTTTTTCATGTTGTTCGTAAAATAAACGCTTTATTTAATTGTGTTTTCCTTTTTCAGTGGTTCAAATTGGTGACTGAAGATTAAGCTCCTCCTTAATCTTTTTTATAATTTATTATTGCGACACATTGTGATATTTTTTAATCATGTTGTGTTTTCATATAGTCCGTCCCGACTACATTGTTTCATTACCCAAACTGAATTTTTGGGACACACAGGAAGTGACTATAATGTTTCCTACACCGACTCACCCTCCACAATGATAACACACACACACACACTCTCCCTCCCTCCTCACATATCTGTTTCTACTGTCGCTCTGATGCACACACTCACACACTCACTCACACACACACAGAGGGAGGCAGATAACTTTGTGATTCCACTGCTGAATTTTTAACACTGTTGTGGAACTTTTTTTCCAGGCCGGTTACTGTAGCAGGGTATTGTTACACGGACAGAGACAGAGACAAGGTTCACTTCAGTTCTGCTGATTGCTGAGGCTGAGCAGACAGAGACAGACAGTTCATGGGCTTTAAGGTAAGTCTGTATATCTGATCCATCACATGCTATTACACCTTCAAATGAACGTCAATGTAAAAATGTAATATGTTGTACCTTGTTTATTTAATGTCTAAAAGTATATTCATGTAGCATCATATATCATAAATCATTTCTACATTAAAATTACATATGCTTACAGTTTTATTTAGTTCACATGAATGCCTTTACAATATATCTGTTTGCCGACATTTTTACATTGAAAGTTTTGTTTTTAGTTCCATTCATTCTTGCACTCTACTAGTTACCAAGCAGTTATCTACCAAGACTGGAGGGACCTGAGCCCAACCAGAGAACATCTGGTTGGTTGTAGCTCTGATGTGAATGAAGAAGCACAAATTTAAAAATAATTTTGAAGCTGTCACTGATATCAAATTAGCAGTTGAATTTAACAGCAGAACCCCGACCTTTATCATTACTATGTGGTACTTGAGTTTTCAACTGTGAAATGTTTGGTTATTCTTATGCAGTACGGTACATACAGTACTAACCTGATTTTTTTTCCCACTGAGTTTTAGATGATACGTTACATGTGCATTTACCTTAACTGATTCTGGTCCATGTCCATAATTTCTTTGTCCATGAGTTTTTGTTCCATAAAGTTCAGAATTTTTTATTTTATTTATTTATTTATTTATTTATTTATTTTGGACCAAAACAACAAACATTTTCTTCACTGCAGTAAAATTTCAGGGGTTCAAAAAAAAAAACAATTTTCTCAACTTCAACTTTTATCTCCAAATGAAATTATTTTACATCATAACATTTACTTAATTTAAACAAAGTCCTTGTAAAGAAGCTTTCTTATCTCATTTATATTTAATAATTTTTTCCTAATGGTGCTTTAGTTATACCCTTTGTGTAAACCAACTGTTTGCTTCAGAGTCCCCCCTGTGAAAACATTGGTGGCCAAGACATTGGTTACACATTGGTTCATTGCACATTTTACATGCCATACAGACTTGGCTTGACATCTGAATCGTCCTGTGTCCTTCCTCAGGTCCATCCCATCCTACAGCCCTGATGTCCTGACCTATGGTGGCAACATGACCCTCAACACTCAAAGAGAGAAAGAGCCCCTGCGTCGACGGGGCAGCACGCCTATTCATCCAGGCCAATTCTCTCAGCATCTGTCCTTGACTAGAGACCCTCGGCTCCCCAGAAGCACTCAACCTGACCCAGAGCAGCCCCGTCCCTATCGCAGCCACCCTCCTCTGGGACAGTCAGCTTCCTACCACCCTGGAGACAAGTCCCTCCACTACCGTGCCCACTGGAGCTCAGACTCGGACGACGACTCACAGAGCGACTCGGACTGCGTTTACAGAGTTGTGTTGCTCGGTGACCATGGTGTCGGAAAGAGCAGCCTGGCAGGAATCTTTGCTGGGATCACGGACAAAGATGAACAGAGTGGAGGTGGGACTTATTGTTTTGTTGTCTAATTATTAAAATGATAATTCAGGTTTTTCAAAGTGAAGTTGTCTGAGGTACCCCCATCATTTTAGATACTTAATAAAAGGCCCACCTGATGAAATGTACTGTATGCCTGCCTAAATTAAGTTTTTAAACCACTTACTCTCCTGCACCAATGTGTCACACACACCTCATTTGTTGGAAAAAGCTAATGACAAGATAAATCATCACCAGGGTTCCCACGGATCCTTGAAAGTTTGTGAATTTGGATGAAAAAAATCAAGGCCTTTGTAAGATTTTGAAAATCGCTCTAAACAGACATGGGTCAATAAAAGAGCTTGAATTTTGTGCTGCAAAGAAGTTAAGTGGATATTTAGGTAAATGTCTCCCTTGTTTGTTGTGGTGCCACCTACTGTTTTCATGCACCCCTGCATTGCTTGATGTACGTAGACTAGGCCTACGCAGAACAAACGCTGGGTTCCTCTTAATGCTGTTTCCAATTCAGTCCTGACAGCGTTGGCCAGGTCCAACTTTCCACAGGAAATGATGCGCTCATACAAAAGAGATGATGAATGTCATATTTTGAAGGGACCAGCTTGGTGTAAACTAACACCAAGTCAGTCCTCCTTCCCAGTTAATGAAAAAACAGCAGTGAAATGCACTTTTGCTTCATTCAATCCATCCACACTATAGTTTGGCTGCTACATCCTCTCATGGTCTTAAAACATATGTGGCTAATATAGCACAATGTATACTGTTCCGGCTGACAATGGTGATGCAAGTGGATGGTTCTGACCAAGTTTTTAGTCTCACTACAGCTGTTGAATACGGGACAAAGTGGCAGGTGACCCACTTGACAGTTGTCAGGATATTTTAGAGGAAACGTTTGACATTTTTTGGAAACAGACCTTTTCTCATTCTTGGAAAGAGTTATATAAGACGATTGATTCTACTCTCATGCCTGCACAATATAAAAAAATAAAGCTATGCCCGAATAATCATTTAAATAAAAAGATTTTCCACATTAAGACAGTTTTCTTGTCATGGGCTTATAGCTGTGACTTCCTCTTGAAGTGTCTCTGTTCTCTACATATTTTATTGCTGTGACTTTTACTCTGGCTCTCAGTACCTCAGTACTCAGTAGTGTTCATCTAGAGTTCAGTTTCCATCACTGACTTTGTTTTCACATCACAACCTTGACTGACCTGACATCACTGAGCAGCTCTCATGTCACGTGTTGATTGGCCTGAGGCCATGATTGGCAGCCTTTATTGATCCAGTGATAGTCCTATCTTTTGTGATCGGGCAGAGCCTGGCTGCTGTTAGATTTCAGGCTGATTGGTCACACTCTCTGGTTCCAGTTCTGTTGTTCATCGTGTCTATCCTGTGTCTTGATGCTGCTGTTCACTTTTACTGTTTTTGTTAACAAAGTTTTTATTGTCACCTGTCTGTTTTCGACCACAGACAAACATTGTAACCTGCGTAAGGTTGTTTGAAGTGTTGTTGTTTGATGAACTATGGCCCCTGCTCTAAGAGCCTCCCTGACAAAACAATATAACAAAAGGCTCACATAATAAAATCTATGCCTGCTTAAGTCTACGAGATCTTCAGAATATGTTCACCACTTTGTTGTGCAGTTACACTTACAGTTACAGTTCATCACAGCCTCCATCAGTATTTTCAAATGTGCTCTTTTTTTAACTTTGATGATTGGATTTATTCAGATTCAAACAACGCCACAAACTTACTAAACAAGGCAGCAGTTGAATAACAGCTCCTTTGTCCCTGTGATCTAAAAACTATGGACTTCAATCTGGGAGAGTGAGGTTTACAAATTAAATTTTACAGTCAGACAGACAAAGTTAAGATACCTGAAAATTAAGTGGGCTTTGCGTTTATTCAGTAGGGCTTTTGTGGTTGTTTGACTCTGTTTTTACTGTTTTTTCCCCACAGGCAGACATGTTTTTACAGAAAGTAAGTAACTGTATCTCATTACAGGAGAGCACACGGCACAGTCAGTCATACAACCACATTTCAAAACCCTGAACTATCCCTTTAACATCAGACTGTTATAATTTGTGATTGTGATGAGTGCAACGAACGTAAGCTGACACTAACACTGTGATGATTGCATGGTCCTCTGATTAGGTTCAGGCTTTCCCACTATTTATTGTTGTTGTTGTTCATTTGTTTATGCAGAGGACTCATATGAGCGGACACTGACTGTAGATGGAGAAGAAACTACGCTGATTGTCATGGACACTTGGGAGAATGACAAACTGGTACAGTGTTTAACCAATACTGTGAAGAATTTGTTTGTAAAGATTTATTCGTTTTTATAAATCGCAAAGTCATTTAAAAATAGATAATAATATAGAATCAAATTTTCATACAGGATGATCATCATAATATCAGCTACAAAGATATTAGCATTTGAATGTCTATTGTGTTAAATCAAACTTCTTGTCGTTCTCACACAGTCAATGACTTGGAGGCTTCTATTTTGGAACATTAGCAAGAAGTCTTTTTGTAACAGAAGCTTCGACAGCACGACACTGTACTATAGATCAGAAAACTGCCAGTGCATGCTGGATGTAAATGTAAACAGGGACGTTTTCAAAGTCACTTTGTTTTATTGTTGGCTGGAATTAATGGACTGGTCCTGCTCACTGAGGCAAACACTTCAGCATCTGACAGTTTTCAGTTCTCATTCCAGACACAAATTAGTCAATGCCAAAAACATGCAACGGTTTATTTCCCAGTTCAGTGTGGACAAGGCAGATGCCTCATGTCACCGTCCCCCTGTGACATACTGTATTTACTGACATGATGCAGCCACACATCCACTGACTCTGCTGTCAGACCTTTGTGTTTTGTTACATGAGCTGTGTACTTTGATAAATATGATCATTTTAGTTCAGTTTCAAAATGTAAATTTCAGTCTGACTTTGGTTTTCTCAGTCTGAGATCTGAGACTGTGGTCATTTCAGATCCAGCAAACATTAAAGGCACTACATCTTCCAGCATGTTTTGTAGCTGAGGCCTGTTTAGGCTGCTCACACTGCTGTCCCTATGACTCTGGCCAGATTAAGCACCGTCCAAAGCTAAATACAGTAAATCCTTAAAGAGTCAGAGTGTAACCATTAGTGTCATCTAATGGTGAAACCACAGAATGTTACAAATGGGGAACTCCTCCGATCACTCGTCCTTCTACAAGTACCTCAGGGATCTATGATTGTTCTGTTTTTTGCATAGTAATCATCTGATTCACAATGAAATGCATGCTCTGGCTGGTTTGTCTGTAACTGTAGAAACATGGCCGTGCCACATAGCAACCCTCTTGTCTTAGGTGCTTGTACATATAAAAGACATTTTATAAAAGCACTGAAAACCAAACTGTTTATTTTGAAGCCATTATCCACTTATATAAACACACTTTCATGCATCTTCTGCCATTTTTTCCTGTTAAGGGTCACAGGGGAGCTGGAGTCTGTCCCACTTGACATAGGGCAAGAGGCAAGGGTTTGTCCTAGACAGGTTGCCAAGTCTATCACAGTGCCAACATACAGAGACGAGGAATTATCCACACTCACATTCACAACTGTGGTTAATTTAGAGTCTTCGCTTAACCTAATGACCAATCTACATGTCTTTGGACTGTTGGAGGAAGCCTGAGTGTATGGAGAGAACCCATTCAGACATGCAGAAAACATATCCACAGATCCACAAAGAAAGGTCCTTGGTTGAATTACCTACAGGTGACAAGGCATAGGATTGTGACCATCTTGCTAAACCAATTATTAAATATCTGCCACTAAACCAATTTAAATGTTGCACACTGTAACTGTAATTAATTTTATTTATTAATCTCCCTCTCTCTCTCTCTCTGTCTCTCTCTCTCTCCACCTGTAAGGAGGGAGAGGAGAACACTTCCTCTCAGGACGACTGTTTGAAAGTGGGAAGTGCTTATGTCATTGTCTACTCCGTCACTGACCGCTCCACCTTTGACTCTGCCGCTGAACTCCGCATCACGCTGCGACGCATCCGTCAGGCCGAAAACATTCCCATCATTCTTGTGGGCAACAAGAGTGACCTGGTCCGGTCCAGAGAAGTCGCTGTAGAAGGTGGGGGTCAAAGGTGACAGGGGCGATGTGGGGTGGTTTCAGAAAGCATTCACACCCATTTGTTTCGTTTCAATTAACGATTTGAGGCTTTAAAGTGCCTAATTAAGTCTTTTTTAAATGCATATAAATTCCTGTAGATATTTTTCTCTTTGTCATCACAAAGTATGTATCCAGGAAAAAGCATGACACATGTAATTATACAAAATGTAATCTACAATAGACTTAAAGAAATAAGTGTTACAGCAACTTTTAATGTGTAAAATGGTTACTGCAATCCCATATCCCATAAGACACTGCAGGAATGTGGTTGCCTCATTTTCTAAAATACAGGAATCAAACACTGCACTTATACCCGGCATCACATACACACATACTGTATATAACTGTTTTAATTAAGATTGAAATAATTTGGTTAATTTCAGCAACAGGCAAAAATTGTGAGTGAAAGTGTGTTTGCGAGAAAAACACACATATCTGTCAACAATTTCCTCTTGAAATTCAGCAATCTATATTTTACCACATCTCCACTGCAGACCCTCATTGCGCTTCTTCTCTGGTTAAGATGTTTTTGAGAGGGGTAGGGGGCATTTTACATTTGGAAATGTTCTGACATCCAGCATCTCTTCTGTCTGATGACACGGCACAATCATTTTGTGCATGAACATGCATTTCTTACAAATAACACTTTTTGAGGTCACAGTACACAAACACAAACAGCAAAAAACAGAGAAGCCTATCGGGAGATAATGCTACTCCTTCTTATGTCTTTTGATGTGTCTTTTTCTCAGAGGGCCGAGCATGTGCGGTGGTGTTTGACTGTAAGTTCATAGAAACGTCAGCGTCTCTCCAGCACAATGTAACAGAGCTCTTTGAAGGTGTGGTCCGGCAGATCCGTCTCCGTCAGGATGGCAGTGAGGCTGTGCACCAGCGACGCTCCACCTACAAGCGCAAAGAGAGCCTTACCCAGAAGGCTCGGCGATTCCTGGACCGACTGGTGGCACGTAACAACCAGCGCATGGCGGTCAAAGTGCGATCCAAGAGCTGTCACGACCTGGCCGTCCTCTAAAGACATGTGTCCATAAGGTGCATCCCTTTGGACTTGTATGGACTTGTTGTGAAGCACTGGTTGTGATATCATGGAAATGATATCACATGATGTCATGGCTATTTCAGTGTCAAGACTTGATGCTAACTTAGAGTTCAGTTTGTCTGATTTGATTTGAATGGAGTCCTTTGTGCCTGTTTGATACCTGGCAGTAGACAGATGATTGAGCAATGATGCAACCTAACTCTTCAGATGTAGTGACGATTGTGTCTGCTGTAAATACTTTACCTTTTGCAAGATGACAGACCCTCAAACAGTCAGCAATGGATAGAGTCGGCACATTTTAACATTCTCACTGTGATTAGAAATACCAATGTTCCCGTTTGACCACTTGGTCTAAACCTTTTTATAATTTTTCCTCCAGGTGACATCAAGGTAACAGATAACTGTGCAGGATCATCACTGTATGGTTAATGGTTGGATGAGTTATCAGAATATGGGCTTGTTCAATTCTCCTTGATGAATATATTTCCCTTTAGTGTCCACCCTAATAATCTCCTGACGTTTTTAATGTTTGAATAAAGGAAGGTCACCTCAAAATAATGTTTTCACTGATGTACTGTAGATGGTCACTTATTGCTTTTATTTTGTTTGTTTTCTAATTTGCAACTGAGCATTTTATTCATTTTAAAGCCAATACCATGTTGATACTATTGTACATTCCTAGTACAATTAGAGACTGACTAAATCAGTGCTGAGGTTTGTTTTTTGAATGGATTTATGTGGCCAACAATGACAAAAATGTCCAACCAACACTCTTTAAATATAAGGCAGAGGCCCTCAACACAGTTGAACAGCTAACAGTAAGCACCAGACCATGTCATTTTGGTTCAGCCTTCTTGACAAAACCACTTCCTCCAAAGGTTGCAGCCCCTGAATTGAGACACAGCTAGAATGTAAAATTTAATGGCTCATTCAGGACCAAAAGGTCTAGATTTTGAAAGGTTACTAAGAATTTCAGTGATAAATGTTATCGTGTAAACTGTATGAACCAATGAAGGAATGAAAACCACAGAACACCTGCTGCAACTTAGAAGTTGAGGCTGAAACTTTACATTTGGCTGATGGATCCTTTTGTTTATGCTTTGTTTTTAATTTTCTTAGAACTATCTTCATGTAACTTTATGAGATCCATCTGATTTCTGTTGGTTCTATTCATGTGGTTTGCCAAGATTTGATTTCTTTGTGCTCACTTTGTTATTTTATCAATTTTTTATTTTTTGGATTTTATGTTACATAAATTGTATTCAGTTGTAATCTCCTGTCTGCAGGAGCGGCAAGGATCAAACTTCTATGATCCACTTCACATAAACACTCTCAGGTCGTCGCGTCAACCACAGGCCTGCTGGATGTTTGTTGTTGCCACAGTGACTTGTCCACCGCGAGCCACACTTGAAGTGAAGAAGAGGCTGTTTAGTCGGCTGTTGTCATGACGACATGGGAGCACACCGATACCGCTGTGTAGTTGACAAAAACCAGGCTGGATATTTGGCTGATGGATGGGATGGAGTGTCTGTACAGAGGAGCGTTTCTGTCCTGATTGTTGCCTCTCAGGCTATGTACAGTCGTGTCTACTGGGAGCCAAGCACAGCCTGACTGGCTGAGAGAGAAAATATTAGTGTGCTATGGTATGCTCATTAGAATGAAACAACAGTTGGATCTACTGTGAATTGAATTAGTTTTGTAGAAAGTGAAATGGACCTAATTTAAAAACTGTTGGCCTGATAATGGTGATAAATGTTTTTATTATTCAGCTTAAAGGGGGTCATCGATGTCTGTATCTAATGTGATATCGATTTATCCAGTAGATAGTGGTTTAAAACCACAACCATGAGCATGCGGATGCATCAGAAAAGATGATGACAGTGAACCAGTATTGTTTTTCTTTATCTTTATTTATTTATTTAAGAATTTAACAGCAACTACATGAAGCTGATGTGAAGTAGGAATTCAATTCAAATCAATTTTATTTGTATAGCGCCAAATCACAACATACATTATCTCAAGGCACTGTACATAATAAGGCCAAAACCTTTACAATATGACAGAGAGAAAAGAAACCCAACAGTTCACACAATGAGCAAACACATCAGGCATCAGTGGAGAGAAAAGGCCTCCCTTTTAACAGGAAGAAATGTCTGACAGAACCAGACTCAAAGATGTGTGGTCATCTGCCTCGACCGGTTGGGGTGAGAGGAAAATGGGGGACAGAGGAGAGGTGGGGACAGAAAGGGGGGGAGAGATAGAAAAAGAGGGAGGTGAGGGAGAGACAGAAGAGAGAGAATACAGGTTTAATTCAGCATACATTTATCAGGACATACTGTCAGGCAGACTGGTTGCCCTAGTTCTTAGTGATCAAATATTTATTTATTGATTGAGCTTTTTGAACCACACTCTTTGTGGTTGCAGAGGGTCAGTAGATCGAGGAGTGTTGAACATTGATTTGATGAGGGTAATGGAAAGAATGCATGGCTGCTCAACCCGGATGACACACACACACACACACAGTGATGTGTAAACATCCTCTCAGCAGAGGAGGTCCAGAGGCTCAGAGCTGTGACTTCAGCTCTATGTAATGGTCAGAAACATTAGCATTTCTTCTCTGGGATGTCAAACGTAAAAATTTGATTAAGACGGATTTTGTGCAACAGGTAATGACATAGTTACATCTTCCTCCTACTTTTGTTTTTAATTACTGCAACTGAAACCTCACACTGCTGTGAGGCTAGTGTGATTGGGTTTCATGTTGAAGCCCCGGGGCCATGCACACACACACAAATGTCTTGGTTTGTCTTTGCAAGGCTGCAAAGGATATTGCAAAGTTCAACAAAACATAAAATCTCATGAACTGACTTTAAAAGACACAGTAAACAACATAATGACCCCCCCCTTCTCTCTCTCTCTCTCTCTCTCTCTCTCTCTCTCTCTCTCTCTCTCTCTCTCTCTCTCCTCCTCCTCCTCCTCCACTTCCTCCTCACATCAGAGTGACATCATCATGTAAAAAGGCTGCTCTCTTGCTGTAAGCCTAAAAGCTTCAGACTGGGAGGAACCCAGAGTATCTGCGTGTGAGCTCACCTCCACTGACAAGAACATTATTCTGAAAGGTATTTCAAACACTGCGGTGCATTTGATTTACAGACAAAGAGGCGAGAACACGAGAACGCCTCTCCTGTTTGTTTAAACTGTACAGTCTCTGGTTCAGTTTTCATACTGTAACTCTCCCTCTTTATTCACACACTCAAACACACTCTGACACTGCCAACAACTACAGGAATGTAAACTTCAGATGCTGAGTTGTGTGTGCGTACCTGGTATACCTTATGCTGCGGGGACCTAAATTTGTTTACACTGGCCCATTATGGAGACTTGTCCTTCTTATGGGGACAAAAATCAAGTCCCCATAATGTAAATTACCACATTTTAAGTCAAAGACATGTTTTAAAGTTAGGGTTATGGTTAGGGGACTAGTGACTGTGGTTAAGGTTAGAGTAAATATCAAAGAAATTAATGTAAATCAATGCAAGTCCTCTGAAGTCATGGAAACCAGTGTGTATATGTGTGTGTGACAGAGAGAGCACACAGGAGAGAGAGACTTTGGCTCCCCCTGTTGGTTGGATGCTCTCATTGCCTTACATACAGTTGTTCTACACTCAACAGCTATATATTTAGTTCATTTTTTGCTCAACATTTATGACACAAGGACCTAAATAATGCTTTAATATACACACATTTTTGTCTTAGTTTATTCATCCAGGTCTGTATAAAGAATTTTTCATGGCCGTCCCCTAAAACAGAAAACAGTTTGTCTAAAAAAGTTCTACAAAAAGGATAGCTTACATGTCTCAGTCAATGCACCTTGTATTATTGAGCCACCAGGTTAAACCTGGTTTATGGTTATCTATACATCTATACATGCCTGATCATGGCCAAGCGTGTATAGATGTATTTAATATTACATGCCACGTTCTCTAACCCCCAGTTTTAATTGCACATTAGACATAACATAACATACACACCCCACATATAACACACACACACACACACACACACACACACACACTCTGCCGACCCTCTGTCCGGGTCCGGTCCGGTTCCCCCTTGCACACAACAAAGAAAAGCAAATGAATAAGAATAAAAACAATAATAAATTCATAGATAAATAACAGGGCTTCCTCTAACTCTTCCTGTGCAAAGCAAACCTGTTCAGCACCACCTGACATGTAGACAAACATACTACATGCCAAAGGTACTGGACAGGACAGGTTTACAAAAAAAAAAGAAATTACATTGTGGAAATGTAATTTTTAACTCCCTGTACGTGGCTGCTGTCTGCTCTTGATGCAGGTTGAACTGTTATGGGAAACTAGAAAGCATTCTTCAGCATGTACATGCAGGCCAAACATTCCAAATCAGTGATGTCAGCGATCAGTGATGTAGGAATAATGTATTTTACATCTTTTTATTAAAGTAGTTCACTGACACCAGATTTAACTCATTCCTAAAGAACACATCCTATTTCAGCCCCAGAACTTTACTGTATCTTAGCTAGTTCTCAGTCATCATAGTATCTTCAGGGGTGAGTGTTATTATTATTTCAACCAGTTACCTGAAGGTTAGTATCATGTCTGGACAAATGGGGGATTAAGAGGGGTAATTCTGAACTATGGCCTCTTAATGACTTAACAAAACACTCTCCATAAGCTTATTTGCATGAATTATGTAGTACCTGAGTGTAAATTAGTGTTATTAATTATAGTTAGGTAATTTTTCATACTTTAAGTGGTACAAATGGTAATTCTTGCATCTTAACAATAATTTTTACAAAAATATATATCCAAACCAGAATGATATGACATTATATGAATATGTTTACAAAGTAAACATTTTTCTAATTTGAAGAAAAAATATTTTAGGGACAGTAAATTCCTGTAGCACTGTACAATTTCATCATATTGCTGTTTAATTACACATTTTATTTCTTTCAATTTCACAATCACACTTGGTCATAATCCAACTTTGGATCATTTTGATATTAAATGTGCAGCCCTAGTCTTGGTCTGGACACACTTTACTTTTCTGAGAATCTGGGATTTTAAATTTCCAAATTTTTATTGTTGTTAGATGGAAAACTTCCATCTTCAAATGTAACCAACATAAAACATCTGTATAGATTTTTGTTCCCTGATATCAGCTGTAAGGAGCAACAAGGAGATGCTGGCTGTTAGTCTGAGAGTGGAGGTGTCACTATATATGCTGTAAAAAACTTGTTGGTTTGTTGGTTTGTTTGGTTTGTTTTCCAAAACCAGAATGACTTTTATTTGCATACCATTGTTTGCCCTTCCAGAGCTACACATGAGCGACGAGAAAGTAGAGATTGAGAATGTGCAATCAATTCTATTAAATAATTTAAGCCAATAATTATACTGCTTCGCCTGATTACTCAGATGGGACATTACTCAGTGTCAAGTTTGACTTCAAAGCCACAGTTACACAGGAAATACTAAACTATAGTACTCTGGTCTTGGTCTAAACTCAGTTGGCTCTTGGTCATGACTTGATCTTGGTGTGTTCTTGACTGGAACACTACTTTTCAGGGATCAAATGAAGACAATATTGCTGAAGAAACGTCTAAAAGTGAGTGGTTTAACTCTGAAGATAGAGGACATCTTCTCTGTAATTCTTGCATCAGCTGTCAAGATCCTCATGGGGGCTGATTCCTGTTGACCTGAGAAATATTTACCTTCAGGAGTCACTAACTGACAAAACATGTTAGACAGGCAGAGAACAAACCCAGACATGTTCCACAGATGTTTAAGGACATTTCAGTAACTACCCATAATCTCTTAGAGTCACATTTCCTCTGAAAATACCACAATGACAACAGGGCAGGAAGGCAGCCAGAAGCAAAGGCAAGATGTAATTCATAGTGCTTCACCTAACATAGATAAAAAGAGTAAAGCACTGTGTATCAATGCATGGAAATAATCTAATAAACATCTAATAAAAGTCACAAAATCAGATGTCGAATTTAGATAATTTCATCCATTAATATTAAGTAAATGCAATTTTACTTAGTTTTATTTTAATCCCTGAGCAGACTGGACCCTAAGTGTTTGAAGAGTGGAAGCAAGTGACAGATGCATATAGGCCCTAAAATCATAGAGTGATATAGAGGCCAGTAAATTCATCATCCTAAATGATCCAATCATGTGTAATCGGAGTGGTTTTCTTGTTTTTGTTTTACTGTAGCAGCAGGATTCTCAACAAGCTGTGGGTATTTTTAAATATCTGAGAAAAGACATTTACCAAAGCCTAACCTAATGAAAATGAAAATGTAGTCTTTGATTGTTGCAACATTTATTAATTATTGTTAGTTTTATTCTCAACATTTTGTAATGATGAATTCAAAACAGCTGGAAAAAATACCAAGATTTCTATCTTGGTATGTAGGATTCAAAGAAAAACAAAAGGTCATGAAGACCATTTTCTCATATTTCTCTTTTGTTTCACCTCAGTGTCTCTTATTGACATTTCTGGTTTAACTCCTGTTCAGTAGACATCATGGGTAAATTGATCCGGAAATCTTCTTTTTGTCATTTTGTGCACTTCTTTTTTTCGTCACGCTATCCTCTCTGCTCATTAATCGAATCCAGATGGGGCGTGGCAGGCATTCCTGCAGTACAACGGCATCAATTTGCTGCACAAAAACACGATAACACCGCCGACTGTGACTGCATCCTTCAAAATAAAAGCCTGAGAGTAGCTCAACTATTGTTGAATGTAAGTATATGGTATTTAAGAATAGTTGAGCAGTGGGATACTGTGAGAGTAATAGTATTTATTACTCTCACAGTAATAGCATTTACTAATAATAAAAAAGACAAGATCTGTGAATATCTGGGCAATGGACGCTGAGATGGTGACAATACTGCAAAAGTCCTAAGAAAAGTTACTCAATTACAGTACTTAAGAGTGAATGAAATTTGGTTCCATTCCACTTGTGGTTGTTTAGTAGATGAACTTTTATTTTGAAGGTTTGACAGGAAGTTGTGGCCTCCACCGCAGCTTCTGGGGCACACTTGTAACTGCAGCTGCTCAGCTTTAACGTGGAGACGGTAAGTAACGGACGGTCCGGTCAACACCGAGCTAAGTCTGGTCCGCGTGATCGAAAACAGCAGCATGATGAACAGCACAGGTAGGAACCGAACTTTAACACAAGGACAGAACATTATAGTGGTCAACAAAGTGACCACAGCAACAACACCAACACCGCTGCTGCTGCTGCTTCAGGGCACAGGCGGAAAAGTGACGCTGCACGACATTCCTCTCAGTGTAGTAACTGACATAAAGATTACAGTTCACGTCAGTTCTAACTTCTAGTGTTACATTTGGTCCAGATTTAACTCAATTAACCGCTGCAGGTTTAATTTAATTTTAATTTATTTAATCCGTTCTGGTTTGGTGTGGATGGGGGGAGGGGGGGGGGTCTAATCATTGTTGTAAAGCCATATGTTCGTGCCATATGTATCATAAAGCCATATGTTCGTGAGATAGGTAGATGGATGAGCTAATCTGCACAGTCTGAGTCTGCACATGATGTCACAGTGTGTGGCTGTGTGTGTGTCTAATGTGATAACTGAATGAATAAAATCCCCAGGAGGACGATAAGAAAACCAGAGCACAAGTGAAACTTTATTAAAAGAAAAAAAAAAAAAAAAATCAAAGTAAATGTGATATTATAAGTCAATACTTTTTTCTTTCTATTGCTCTTCCTTTTCCTAGTTACATCCTCCCACTATCTGCATTTCCTCCTTCACTTCAACTCCTCCTCCTTGAGTAAACTTCTCCCTCTGATAGTCAAGATAAATGGGAAGCAATTTGAATTCTGCAGAAGTCCAAATAACACAAGCACAAATGGCCACTGTTGCTGATTAAGTAGAGTACTGGTGTGTGTGGCTCTGAGCCAAACAACATGTTTCCCATTTACAGAGACAGGGCTGTGTACAAACATCCAGATTTTATTCAGCACACACACACACAAACGGGATAGAAAATGGACCATTAGAGACATGTTTGGTGACAATATGACAAATGTATGGTTTGAATGACATTGGACAGTGTCCGTTTTCCATTTTGTTGTGCAAAGCGTTTGAAACATTCCCAATTCAGCTAGCAGTTTGAATGTGGGACTAAATGTAAAACGTTAAAGACCATAGACCATATGTGATGGACTTCAGAGGAAACGTTAGATAAAAATGTGTTTTTGATGCTGCTGAACACAGAAAGTAAAGTCTTTCTCCCTTTGTGTTCCCTGTAAGCTGAGCTTGTTTGCCTGTTTCTTGCCTGTTTTAGTGTCTCTGGTTTCACATAAGGGGACCACCATCAAAACCTGATTTACTGGAACAGCTGAGTGTCACAATTCGGGGGAATTTCCAGCAGCCAGGCTGAGTCTTGTTGAAATTATTTTAAAGAGCTTCCAAAATGTCATCAGTTTCTAAGGTGATGAAAGCAAATGGAGAAATTGTCATTTGCAAAGAGGTCCAACAGGGGATGAGATGTACAGGCATGTTCAAAAGTTACTTTATACAGTATGTATGTTAACTATATGCATCCTGGAAGAGGGATCCCTCCTCTGTGGCTTTTCCTGAGGTTTTCCCATTTTTTTTGAGTTTTTCCTCACTCGATATGAGGGTCTAAGGATAGAGGGTGTCACTTGCTGTACAGACTGTAAAGCCCTTTGAGGCAAATTGTGTTTGTGATGTTGGGCTATAGAAATAAAATTGACTTGACTTGACGATGTTGCAAAATATTTGTGGTAACGACAGTTAACCTGTGAGTAATGCATGATTGTAGTGTGGAACTCCCGTAAATGACATTGGGCAATCTCGTCATGCAACATGAAGCCATTCTGTTCAAATCCATAGACTTACAGTATATACCAGGCAGTCTACCCAGCAATATGTCGGACAGCTTGTCTTTTCACCAGCTGTATTCATAAAACATTAAGATGGTGGAGAGGTGTTGTGCCCCACAATACCAAAACAATTGAGGACAAGCAAAAACCAGAGGAAGAGATGACAGTGGTGGATCATTCAATCCAGTGCAAACTAGCTTTTGTATCTTTTGATTTATAAGCATTCTCCAGGGTAGGAAGTGGGACGATGTCAGGATACTACAGGTTCTGAACAATGTCCACTCATGAAAAGCACCTGGGGCATAATGAGGGTCAGATATATTCAAGTATGTCAACTTCTGTGATATACTGCTTGATCTCTGTGGATTTCAAGTGTGCTGTGAACTCAAAGTAAAAGTGCATTTCATTTTCTGCAGAAGCTTTTCCTGCCACCATGGCAGTGTAAACAAACCAAGCCATGTGACTCTTTTTGAATGTTGTAGCATTGTAGACCCTGACGGTTGATGACACACACATTACTTTAATTGACTACAGTTCAGTGCTTCCACCAGTGAGTCACACACTTGATACCAACATTTCCCGAGAACCTCATTTCCCCTTCACGAGTGACACCTCCCTTGAGTATATGCGTTGAGAAAAAACTGAAGCTGGGCTCCGCAAGTCTACCCTTTGAAGAATCCACCACATTTTGAATATACCACTGTATATATACCACTGTATATTCAAAATGTGGACAGGTGCTCATTCATTCATTTATGTCAAGCCATTGCCTTTAAATCTTGTAAATCTGTGCACCACCTTAGCCTGATTAAACCTCCTTAATCTGTTTTACCTGTAAACTCAGGGCTCTAATTATAAACCAGGAAATAAACATATTTGATATTCATGTTCTTCTGTTCTCTGTTGCTTTAAGTCTCGGTTATCAGGTGTAACTGCTGTTTCCTCTTCTCTTGTTTGTGTCAGCTATGTATCCCCCTTCCACCGCACCCCCGGCCAACATGTTCAACACTGTGCCCGGCTATGAGGGCACTGTGGTTGGAGGAGGTAAGTGGCCACCAAACCACAAGTCTTCAGAGTAATCACATAGTTGCAGATACTTAAAAATCTTTCACTGCTTCAGGTGGTTATCTGCCCCCTCCTATGCCCATGGAGCCTGCAGCCCCTCCTCAACCTGGACCTGTACCTGAAAACTGGAGGTAGGAGCCTTTTTCACCTTCCTGTTACAACCAACCAACCAACCACAGTCAGTTGGACGCTCATGTCACATTGTTTGTGTGCATGTGCTCTGTAGCATCCCATCTCTGGAGGAGGATGTGGCTCGTGAGGCGTTTAAGAGCTTTGCGTCTTCTCATTGCTGCTACAGTAAAGCTCCGGCTGATGATGGCGTCATCACCAAAATGGAGCCGTTCAACACCTACAGGGTAATCATACCTTTGCTCTGTTTATGGTGCTGTTAATTGGGGGTGATAGAGCTACTCTGTTGCACTCACACTTTAATAGTCAATGGTGGGTAGATCTGGTGCCAAAGTTTTCCTCAGAATTCAGCAAAGTGGTTTCTGTTATGACAGGTTGGTAGGGTAGTCGGGTCATGGTACATCCTGATAAGTATCAATAAGTAAAATTTACTGTGGAAAAGGAGGAGAATGGGGTTGGCTACCATTCACATTTGATACCCATAATTTGAATTAGAAACTCCTGGCCAGCAGTATCGTTTTTTTTTCTCCTTTTTTTTGATTCTTTACGTTCTTAATAATAAAAACATATTTAAGTTCATAAAAATAAGCCCAAACTTCTCAACTTTTATTGTCAAAGGTGGAGCAATTTATGATTCTCTGTAGCACATAAAACTGAAGAAACAGTGCCACATGTTACTCTTCTAGGTTTTCAGTGAAACCAACTTAGTTCGGGCTGTACCAGTAAGAAGTAATACGTTCTTTTAGGTCTGAAAAAAATGATTGATCATGTGTTGTGAGGCCTACAGACAACATTATGGCTGTTAGGATCTGAAGAAGATTTTAATGCATAAGATATACACTACTGACAATAAGTTAGGGAATTTTGCCAGTAGTTCTGTGTTAAGTGGCGTCCGTTAAGTGACGTCGTGTGCTCATGGCTGTTTGAATGATGAACTTGGAATGACTTACCTACAATACCAGCTTTTTATATCCACAGAATGTTGAAATTGATGCCACATTGAAAAGTATATGACATCCACAGAGTCTCTCACAATATCTATAACTTATTGTGAGTAGTGTAAACTGTTTTACAAACAAATGACAGAATAGAGCTTTAAAAAAATCACATCACTCATGACTCCCACATGGTTGTCACATGACCTTAGAGACTTTCACGTGACAGGCATTTGAACAAACTAGGACCTGGGTCGACATGAACAAAACAAATCATATCATGCTATATTTTGGCTGAAAAGTGATATACTTTATACACTATATTCTGTCATATATATAAGGTATTGTATATCACTCAGCCCTAGAAATGTTGAGAACAGAAAGAATCTTGATGTCTAAATCAGGAAAAGTCTATTTTAATCAGTAACAGCTGTCCAACAGCTCATGTTTCACTCATGCTAAGCTGCTGCATGAACCATATGTGTGTGTGTGTTTTTTCATTTTACATATATGACAACAGTGAGAGTGTATTGAGGTCCTGCCACAACACAGGTGACAAAGCTAGATTCATCAAGAAAGATCAAGAAATCTGTCTGCTTTTAAATGATAAAAATGCCTTTGTTTCTTTATTATCTTGACAGGGTCATATTTAATACAAAGACTGTCTGGGCATATGCATTACAGTGGGTTTGATATGCCCATGCTGTGAAAATAAATGCATTTTAAATTGATTTGATTTGTTGATTTGTATTTATTTAGATAATGAGATTTTGATGTATTTAACAGTACCGCCTGGAGACATTCACCGAGTCCAGGTCAACTGAGTGGGCCCACAAACCTTATGAAGGTAAATACACATGCGTCGCTCCTAAAGACCGGTTGTCTTGATTGACAGGTGGGTAAGACATCTGTCTTGTGTGACTGACAGGCGAGCCTGCTGACTTCTACACTCAGACTGCCCCCCGGCCCTGGGAGGTCCAGGCCACTCCACCTAACCTCTTCACCAATCACACACAGGAGATCCGGGTGCCCTACACCTCCTCCGTCAAGGTGACTGGTCCTCTTGTGCTGTCAATCAAACATTGATTCGTTGCTGTTGTTGCCTCCTGTTAAATTTCTCTTAAGCTATGATGTAGAACAGAGCTTTAGCTACTGACATGGAAATCATTTAAAGAGCAGGGTGTTGTTGTTGGGCGAAGTTTAGTTTAGAGCCTGAAATATTCTGGGGAAGTTCCTTGAGAACTTCTAGCATATCCTTCAAGAAGGTCTTTCAAGAGTCTCAATATGGTCCTTGAGGTCACTGGGATCCTCCGAGCCGAGGAGCTCTGGCAGTGATTTCTAATGTGTGTGTGTATGTGTATAAGGTATTTTGGCATAATCAAATGATTTGTGCAATGATGATTTGTAGAGTCAGCAATGCAAGTTTTTATTCCTGATATCTTGAAAACTCTGTTATCATATTTGTATAAAAAGCCATGGCATAGACATTGTTGTTTGCACGTTAGAAGTCCTGCTTCAGAGTTCATCAGTACCATTGGCTTGTCAAATGCACATGTTATACAATATATATTTTGTGACAGCTGTAACAGACAATACCATTTATCAGCTATAGGGGAAGAGAGCAAATCCTACATTGTGTTAATTTAAAGCCTACAGCACTGGTCTCTACACTGCCCACTTGTGGTGCAGCTGTAGTACAGCAAAGATGAAAATGGACTGGGTGGACTTTAATGATGAATTCAGAAGCTTGCTCAAGATTCCATGACAAGTGCTAGTTGTATGTTTGATTGATTGATTAAAAATATGGATATAATCGCCTTAATCAATCTAACAAAAAGTGATAAGGTGGAAATACTGTACAAGATATCTGTATGTAAAATTGTTCTTTTTATTTCACTGTTTTTTTTGTTATTAGTATGTCTTATTTTTTTACTTGCTATGGAGCTATGTGTCTGAAATAAAGTGAATTTAATTTTGTGTGTAGGACTGCCACACCTGCCATGGATCAGGGACCATGCCATGCCATGAGTGCAATGGAAATGGATTTGTAAGTAGACTTTGATTGTTGATTTGCACACTTCAGCCATTGCTCAGCATGTTGATATTTCTGAGTATTTGTTTGCTTGTAGAAACCATGTTGGGTGTGCAATGGTGCTGGAACAAGAAATGGTGACAATTGTAGCTCCTGCAATGGCACTGGCAAAGACAAGTACGTACTTCGAAATGGCAGGGAGTGGGGAGGGGGGGGTTGTAGGGTTACCCTTATTCAAAGTGTAATGTCCCCTTTCAGATGTGTCTTATTTAAATGGATTTAAGCAGCCTGGGAGAGAAAAAAAGTAACAGTTTTTCACCATATAAGGGGGAAAAACTGAATAAACAATCTCATACCTTTGCTCACTGAATGACTTCACAGACATGTCTAACCATCCCTTACCTTCAGCTTTTTAAATGTAAATATTTTCTGGTTTCTTTACTCCATATAACAAAGAAATCATTACAGTGGACATTTTATGGACCACCCAAGTACTCAATTAATGGTTGCAGCTCACAATTTAAATATTTATTGCATTAATATACAAATGGTTTAGTTTTGGTGTCTAGGCTCCTACATAATCACTCTCCACAGATATGTTTACATGGACATACTGTTGGAGATTGCAGATGGATGCTGTGGTGGAAGTGGGGCTTAAAGAAGGGGCAGCAGCACCAGCAGGAGTGCTACAGTAGTACTGACAGGAAGATATAATATAAGAATAATATAATGCAGCTTGAGCTGATTGCCCGATTAGCTCTCAGGCTTTGCATCACTTTCCACAGTTGAATCTAGTCTAATCGTGCAAGTGTATCAACTCTCTACCTACACACACAAACAAAAAGACCAGATCTCTCTCAAAGCAAACCCAAATGACATGGTCACATGTTAACCGAGCTGCTAAATATGTGTGTTTGTGTATACAGTTGTAGAGTGTGTGACGGTCGTGGAACAAAGCACTGCACAACCTGTGACGGAAAACGACAACTGCTGACGTTCATCCAGCTGAAGGTGGAGTGGTGAGTACTGATACTTGAATTACACTAAACAGGGTCTGAGGGTCTTGTAAAGCTTCCAGGGGGTACTTGAACATTCCCGAAGGCATTTAGATGCTATTAGAATCAATGAATAAATAAATCACTGAATCGACGATTCCACAATGTCTTTAAGAGCTTCTGTGAGTTCCAGAGGTTTCTGAAGATGATTTAGTACAGGAATGGCTCAATACCACTTTCTCTTGTCTGATACTAATAAGAAAATCACAAACTTAAATATCTACAGATCTACAGCTGTTTTATCCTCCAAAGTAATAACACATCTATGCTAATGCATGTACCACTGAGCCATAGCCAGTCACCTTAAATACAGCTTTCCTTAGTGTTTCTCATTTCTGCCCAACATTACTGTGGTGTTTGAGGAAGTTCTATAAAGACTTTCAAGGTGGTGCTGGTGGTTCCTTGAAGAAGTCTCTTTAGTCCCAGATGTTCCAGTGAGGAGACATTTTTCTAAACGTAGACCCATGAGCTATAGCTTTGAAGGACATCGTGTCCTCCTTGTCTAGATTGCTTGGTTGTACCATTTCTCTAGCTCCTAATGATTCAGAAACAGTGAACCACTACATAGGGAAATTATCAAACAAAGATGATGTTCTTCTGGGATGTCCACAGACACTATCCATTTCTTATATTGCAAAGAGCCCCCCTCTGATCATTTTTTTGTTCCCTTTTATTTATTGTCCTGGATAAGATCCTGTAGGGTTCTTGGGTAAGTTTATAAAGGCCTTGAAGAGCTTGTTGAAGTCCTAGAAGAGGGTTCTAAAGGTGTTGCACAACATCTGATCTGTTAAACTGGGCTTAAAGTAGCACACAAAAGCAGAAAAGACACTTTGGTTCCCCCTAGTGCCATATAAGTAAAATAGCATAATTTTGAATTAAAATGGAAATAAATACGTACTCGGGCCACATGGTTGGTGTAGTGGTTAGCACTCTTGCCTTTGCAGCAGTTTCCTGAGAGTGGATGGTTGTCTGTCTCTTTGTGGCCCTGTGATGGACTTTGGACCTGTCCAGAGTGTACCCCGCCCTTGTCAGTTAGGATTAGGCACCATCACCCCTACAACCCTCATGTGGAGGATAAAGCGGTAGAAGATGAGTGAGTGAATAAATACATACTTTTTTTTTTTTTACTCAAATATGACTAAAGGTAATTAATCCTCACACCTTAATGACATGGGTCTCTGCTCTTTCTAAAGAGAGTGAAAATCATAAGCTCTTTATAGCAAAGGAAACTGAAGAAACATAATCAGAGGTTTCATCAGACCTATGTTGAGAGAGGAAAAACAGAAGCTTTGACATCAGAGAGCACCACCCTTGTTGTGAAACACAAAGGAATGGTTATGTTGATGCCTTAAATATAATCAAGGTACTCTGCAGTAAAATATAGCTATACAGTAAAAAGAGCTTTGTCTCTGGCTCTTCCAAAAAATAACTGACCCACAACAGGCAGGACTAGAAGAAAATATAAGACCGTCTTGATACTAATCCAGTTGAACATCTTGGAATATCAAAAATGGTCAGATCAAACATCAAACCCAATTAAAATGGAGTATTTGTTCCGGAAAAGTGTGTATCATTGGGGGGGTCATATTAAAAATGACAAGATTGTGTCTGATCAATTAGACCGAATCAAGAAAAGTGAATGGGAATCACTGAAACTTTATTTTTTTTAAGTGGAGGAGTACCAGTTCTTCTGGCCACGTCTGTGTATGTGGATAACTGATGATAAGTGAACATGTCTCCAGTCGCCTATAGCTCACAACTGAACATATTTGTGTATCTATGTGTTTAGGACTAACCATGTGGATGACCATGTGGTGCAGCAGGACTCTGGATTAAATGTTAACGATCTTCGCTCAGTGAGCGGGAAGGAGCTGTTCAAGAACAGCAACTACTTGGTATATACACACACACACACACATGAATGATTCTTCAGTTGTGGGAACTTTCCTTAACTTATTGTTGCCTTTGATTTAAGGTTTACCAAGTCTTAAATATTAAACACTTCTGTCATCGTGTAAATAAATGTGGAAAAAAGTATTTAATCTTAGAGTCTGTTCAATGTTTTTGTATTCTGTTATTCTATATTCTTATATCTCTGTTGGAATATTTAATTATGACATGCTGTGAGTTGCTAAAAGACAGGAGCACAACTGAGACGGGTAGCTAGTAAGGTAAAATGTCTGGTGGCGCTAGAGTAAAGGTCATGGGTTGATAAAAGGACACTAGAGAAATATCTGTAATTGTAAATACTGTGTGTTTGTCTCTTCTCAGCTCTACCCACTGCTCGGGTTCCCCAACGCCGCCATTGCCGAGTCCTCCGATCGACTGATCAAAGATCACCAGAGCAGGTACTCCCAGAACTCCAGGATCCTGCAGCAGGTAAGTGAGGTGCCACTCATGAAAATGTTCAGGGGATTCAGGGGATTTAGGAGAAGCCACTACACCGTATAGTGTGGTGTGGTAAAAAAGGATACAATCGAAAATAATACCACAAACATTATGGTTAATTTTTTTCCAAAAAATTATGTTCACACATGCACACAAGTATTAAAAACTGTTACTCTAGTGAGGATTCACGTTTGTTGTGATATCTGATGCCTCCTCACTTGGGTAGAGTTAACAAGTCAGTCTTCAGATTTGTTTGTTACTTTTCCATCGACGTGCAGAGACCACACACCAGTTTTCAGATGCTTTGGTGTCATGAGTATGCACTCAGGAGGATGGAGTAGCTTTGCACGTGTCTTCCATTTTCACAGTGAACTGACATACAATAATATCACCGTCTTACTTTTCTGATGAGCCAAGAGGTGGCTTTGAGGCCAAGCTGCACTCACAGCACCCTCTGCTGGATTTCATGGTAATTACTTCAGTTACATTTTCAGATCGATTTTTTTTTTAGTGGTTATATGGAACTCCTAGCCATTTTGTAGTGGGTATACGGAGTATACCTGCATATCCTGTAAACTACCCCACAGGTATAAAAGCCTATGTCTCTTCATCTTGAATTACCATCTAGTGTGTCTCATTCATCGACTGCCACTCGCACACATTAAGCAGTGTACAGGAAGAGTGACCCCTTCCCTAACTTTGATTGGTTTTGACCACAACGTCCTCTTCTTCTTCATGTGCCTAAAATTTGTTCTTTAAGACTCTGTACACTCATGCTGTACAATAAATTTGAGACAAATCAGACGTCTTCCCTGATACAAGGGAGAGAATCTAAACTTTTAATTTAAAATTACTCTCACTCTCTGGTTCTCAGAGGCAGAGAGTTGAGTTGATCCCCATCACCAAGGTGACCTACAAGTGGAAAAGCGACTCTCATGTCTACTTCGTCTACGGCAACGAGCACCAAGTCAGCGCTGACAACTACCCAGCAACCTGCTGCTGTGTCATCCAGTAGACGCACACGCACGCACACACAACTGAGCTCAACTGCCACGTCTAGATATTTTCTGTTTTTCATTCAAATCACTCTTACCAGGTCAAATGTTTAGCAACTATGACCTGACCTTTCCAAATTTTAATTATCAGTTCATAGATGCTGTTGGGAGCTTAGGTCTGTTGCAGATAAATGTAGTAAAGATGCACCCGGATTTATCTCTAACATTAAGAACAAATATTGTTAAATTCTTAAAAAAAAAATAAAAAGATTTTCCATAACTGTCCCTGGGTGGACACCTATGTTGACCATCAATTCTGTGACACACTCTCTCAGGTATTTTTTGTTAACAAGTATGGCTGCAAATAACACTTATTTTCATAACTGATTAATCAGTCTGATTCATTTTTTGATTAATCATGTACTTTTTTTGGTACATAAAATGTTGAAAAATGTAAACCTTGAAGTAATGTTCTCAAATTTCTTTTTTGTCCATTTTGGTTTTTTTTTCTTAATTATATAGAACAAAGAAACCAGAAAATACATTTCACACTTCAGAAGCTGAAACATCTGAAAGCTTGTTTTTAATTGTAAAAAAAAAAAAAAAAAGATTCATTGATTATCTAAATAGTTTAGATAGCAGATTAGATTTAGCAGCCCTATTAACAAGTGCTTTTCCGAATGAAAATGTGCAGTTTAATGTCCTCAGTGATGACTGGACATCTAATTGTCTCAAATATTCTGTTTTCACGACGTAGGTTTAGGATTGGGCTTTCCTCTTTGTTTAATGAATGTAGAAACCACTTTAATGTTTAACTGTGGAAATCAAAATATTTCATCAGGTACGGAACTTATGATTTTAGGTTTTTCAAGAGAGTCATGAAGTGTCAAAGTGAAATGCCTTGTATCTGTCATGTGAATATCTTTGATCCTTAAAACTTGGTGATATGTAGATGAGCTGTTGTAGGCTGTGAAGTAACTAATATTACTATATCACTCATATGACACATATGTGTGTCATATGAGTGTCACTGGTTGAGAGCTGCAGGAGAAAGCTATAAATGATGACTGAAGACAGCAATGATGGACTATAAAAAACAATATATACAGTAAATATCCACCAACAAAGTGTATGAGAGGAAGAGTGCACGTTATCTAACCTTGGCTTAAGTTTCCGATGTTACTTCCCTGTCTGGGAGGAACGTTTCCATCTATATTTTAATGCATGCTCATTGCCGACCCTCATGTCTCTTCTCCTCTGGTTGAGATATCTTTGACAGTGCGGACAAGGCTTTTAAGGTTCGGTATTGTTCGGTATTTCGGATGCTCCGCAGCTAACTGCCCTCTGCTCACTGTATGCTATGCGTATAAATAAAATTCAAAAAATAAATTAAAATGTTATTTGTGAATATACTGGCTGTACCATTGCTGTCAATGAAGCCAGTCATTCGGTTTAACGTGTTTCTTCCTCTGATGACACATCATGGTCATTTTGCGACTCATTGAAATATATTTCTTTCATATGACCTATGGATATCTTCAAAAAATACAAATAAATCAATACAAATTTGACCCATAAAGAGACACAAATGTACTGAACAAATGAGTTCAGTGGCCGCCCTGTGATTCAGCTGAGATTAATTGAATTTGCCACCAAAATTCTGTCATTTTTAAAAGCTGCTGTGACTTGGCTGTTTTAATGTTTACAGTTTAGTACATTTCTTGTCTCTTGGACTGAATGGCATTATGAGCATTATCCAATACTCAGAGTAGAATTATTTTTATATACATATTCTGTTTGATGTTTATAGTGCATAGGTTTTTTTTAATGACAGACAAAAAGTCAACAGTGTTGAAACAGTATTCACAAATGTTTATTTTATAAATTGCATAATGAGTTCAATAATTATAACCTCAAATGTTTCATTAGACTTTGCTTTGTTCCATAAAATCATTTATATTTGCATTTCTCACATAAACTCTGCACAGGAATGTGCACAGAATTGCACCGCAGGACAGATAATAGCTGACTTTACTGCGATGGCAGCTGAAAGTGTTTTGTGCAACTTTTGCACACAACTCGTCCACATTTTTACGCAAGATAAACCATTAGCTAAATAAATGACAAGAACGAATGAGCCGTCCTTTTACTTCGTTAAATGAGGCGTGCAGATACAATATCCACAGCTTCCCCATCACTTATTAAACACAACTGATGAAAGAAAAACACATCAGGGCTCATGCATATCAAAAGAAACAAATAAATTTGTCAAATTATAAAGCTGTAGTGTGTAGCTTTTAAATATAAAGAAATGCCTATTGCATTCAATCCACTGCCAAATGGACTATTTCTCAGTATAGTACAGTTTTGTTTTGTGTCTGTGGTGACAGAGCGATGCATTTTACATCACAGCTGATATAGAAAAGGCTGAAGCATAATACCTATGCTAATAGGTAATAATAATAATAATAATAATATAATAGCTAGTAAAATGAGACCGCAGAGGTTGACACTTTTCAAAAAGGCTACTTTCACTAAGTTTTACAGGCTCACCTGAGGTGTGGTGTAGGTTTGGAGGATAGACACACGGCAGAAGTTACACACCGAAGCTTCAAGATTTTTATCAATGAATATATTTCAGATATTTGCGAGAAATTGGCCAATAGTATATATCAGAATGGAGAGGTAACTGCTGCCATCACTAAAGCCAGTTTATCTGTTAAGTGTGAATGATATGCTGTGGTTCAGGGTATTTTGACTCTTTTTTAATGTCTTTTTTTTTTAATTGGTGTATTCAGTAGACTCTTTATCAGCTCAAACTGATGCGTGTAGTTCTTCTGCAATTTGCCTTAAAAAATATATATATATATATTGTGACTGTCATACCTCTCTACTTGTAACCAAATATACACAATGGTGTTATTACTGTATTGCATTATCAACTTTATTAGTTTGTTTAACCTTTGGAAAATAAACTCTCAGATTCACCTGCTTCAGCCACATTTCTTTATTTTTCCCAATTCAGTTTTATTCGTATAACTGTGATTTATAACCTAAATTATCTCAAGGCACTTTACATGGTAAGACCTTACAGTTATTACAGAGAAACTCAGCAGGAACACAACAAGCATGCGCTTGGCAACAAACTTCCTCTCAAAAGAGAGAAGAAAATAAAGGAAACATAGAGACCAGGAGCATTTCAAAAAGTAATATCATTAGTAACAAATATCCCCAATGTAATCTGGGATTGGTTCCAGCTCCTCATGTGACCCTCAGAAAAGGACAAGCCATAGATGAGGATTATATTAACGTAGCTCTGAAGGTCAAACATTCACATTATGAAGCTGCAAAACCTGTCAAAATCTTTATCAATTTTTTTGCTTATACTCACCATCTCCAAATGAAATTGGTTCTTTAATCCCTGGGTGTCCATGTTCACCAGCCAATCACCAGCTGATTCTTCCTATCACTTGTTTTGGATCCATGGAGAAGCCGAAAGAAGATTTGAGGATATGTTACAGATTCACCTACAAACCCTCTTATGTTTGCTTTGTAGACATTTTCTTATATTTCTTATTTATTTGTTGTTTAAGTGTGCCAGAGTGGAACATCGGAGCCTATCTTAGAACTTGCCTCAGACTCGAGCACTGAGGACTCATTAACGCATCTTTTGAAACCCGTTAAGGCACACTGCCATTTCAGAATGGCAATGTGTGAACAATGAAGTATACTTAAGCTTCAGAGAGTCAAGTAAATGTAATGTAATGTAATATGTAGAAGAGGAAAAAGAAAGAATTGGTTTTAATGTCAGGGCCCTTGGGTCTCTTTTGCCTGCGGCAAAGTCCCAGGAAAAGCCCCTGTTGACAGCAAAAGTTTGGTAATATTTTAGTAAACAACTAGTTTATAAGATGATAAAACATCAGTTATGATGCTCTGGAGTGGACAAAAAAAAAATCAAGCAACAGTCAACATGAACTGACACAAATTGAATTCAAACTATGAAAACCACTAACCACATCAAAAATGTGACATTAAATGTGTTTACTGCTGTTATTTATGTCACGTCGGTTATGAAACACAGATGCTAGTGTTTGAGCAAATTCCTCCGTGATAATTTGTCCGTCAACTGTCCACTTTGTGTGCAGACGCTTGGAGCCGTTTTAAAAGTCTGGGAATGGTGTCATCTTTTCTTTATTGCACACGCAGGTTTGCACAGCTATACCAGTCCATGCTTAACCCTAAGCTTAACCTGACTACAGTTCAGCCAGGTCTTAATCCTCACTCTACCCAGGGCCACAGAAATGAGGTTCTGCCTCATTAGGACCAGACTTTGGTCCCCATGAGGGATTGTTTGTGATGCACCAAACAATTGCAGCTAATTAATGCCCAAACCTGACATTTAAGTAACCATGATATCAAAATCAACATTTTCAGTGCTTTGATTTTGCAAATGGTGCTTGGAATGTGAGCTACACACCCATATATGACCCAGTGATATCAGAAGAGCAGTTTTTCCCCAATAGTTCTATCTAATTCTACTGGTTGCCATTCCCTTAAATGCTTTTGGAGGTTTTTGTTGACTCATCTTGTATTCTTGGGAGTCGACTCATTTCCACTTAATCAAGCATTTTATGACTCTTTGGATGCTCTGTCCCAGTCTGACTTACCAGTCAGATGCATTAACTCCATCGTGGAGATGAGCCTGCGTTTCCCCACTCTCTCTCTCTCTCTCCTCACCAGTCCCTTGGCATTACTTAACAGTTCGATCACATATGGACTTACTCCAGAAATTTCCTCATTGTCATCTTTTTTCCTCGGAAAACACCAAACTCAGCTTCCTCTTCAGTTAACACCACTGATAAAGGTCAGTGGGGCCTTTAGCAAACATGGTTGATGTTATCATTATTATTATCATTTTCTTTTTATTCTACGTCTGCTATTTTTGTCCACATTTCAGGTCATTTTATTTACATGGGGTTTTTTTTTTAAATGTATTTTACTGCCTCGTGTGACCTTCAAAGTCAGGTTTTAAATTCGCCACTACATTTAGAAACAATATTTTTTCCCCATTTATATTTAGCTTTAAAGGCCACATATGACTTGCAGCCAGACGGGCACTTCGTCATGTTTTTACCACTCTAGAGGGAACCTCAGTAGGCGTCTCGTGACTCAGCAGGGCACCTATTTTGTTTCTACAGCAGCCCAGGTGGACAAATCAGCCAGGGTGTGATTCACAATTTGAAGCAGAAGTTTACTTAACAAAAGAAAAAGTACAACAACCTTTTTTTGTATGCTGTGGCCAACGTACTTTGTTACAATCTACTGGTACACCACTATTTGTCACTAATTCAATTCATCCTTTAACCTAATCACAATTCAAATGTTAACCCTGGCTTTGACCAGAGCCTCAGAAATTAGGTTCTGTTTTATCAGGGCCAGGTTTTGGTCTCCATGAGGACGACAGTCCTTGACAGTGTCAGTGTTTATGACAGAACAGAAACAAATATGAGTGTACACACACACATACACACAAACTATTAGCACACAAATAAAAACTTTACCCCCCTCCCCCAGTCCTCCCCCCTCTGGGTCCTCCCCCCGGGGGCGGGGCCTCGCGCTGCTCTACATCACTGTTCTCACTGCTCTGCAGCTTCACACAAAGGGGAGAAGAAGAAGACGGAGCATCCGGTCGCTGCTGCGACTTCACGTGAGTCCCTCTGACTTTATTTTCTTCCTACGTAGGTTTGCGGTGTTTTACCGGAGGCTGTGAACTGGCTGTGTGTGTCCAGACACCCTTCATACACTTTGCCGTGTGGTTTTTGTGATTTCCTCTGTTTATATTTGTGTGTTTTTTTGCGAACTGAAAACTTAATCTTAAACTTCGGAAACTTCCCACCAAACCCCATTGTAGTTTTCCGCTAATTTTCCAGCCGGCTGTTTCCACTTTAGTTGACGTAGTTGGTTTGTTGAAGTTTTGTATGTAAACTAAGAAACAGTGAGCGAGACTGAGATAAGACGGAGAGCCAGTGGACGGTGGGGGGGTAGGTGGTGTCTTTTTGGGGAGTTTTTTTTTTCTGTCTCTATTTATGGTCTCTACTTTCTTGAACGACTTCCCTCTCTGTGCTGAACCACTCTGTTAGTTTGTGTTGGATCGGTGACCTTCGTGTAACTTGATATATATTTTTTTAAAGTGAGACCACCGCCTACTTCAATATGTATTTATCGTTTCTCTGCTCAGTATCTTGGTCTGTATTTGACTTAATTCTACGTTTCCATTCGTTACCCCGCAGTTAACTTACGGTCCTTGGCGCCTACTCAACATTTGCCGTTACAACAGTTCAGCCTCAACATGCACTGCTGCGGTCTGTTTAAACGTTTATTACACTTAATCATATAAGTATTCTGTCCAACTTTCTGACTCCTTTGATTAAAATGAATGAAACTCTCAGCTTTTTTAGTGCAACTTGTTTAAGACTAATAATACTGTATTCTTGATTAGTCTGCTTCAAAGTTCAAGATGGTCTCCTACAAGCCATAAGGAGTGGTTACTTGTCCTCTGACCTCAACTGGACATTTTGACCCAGAGAACTGTCACTCACTGGTTATTGTCTCCCTTTCGAATAATTCTCTGTAAACTACTGAGGCCAGCCTGTGTGGCTCCAACAACCATTTCGTGTTCACAGTCCCTTAAATCACCTTCCTTCCCTTGATGCTCAGTTCGAGCTTAAGCATGTGGTTTTTACCAAGTGTGCATGTCAGTCAGAGACTGTATGTTAAAAAGCTAAACAGGAAGTAAGATTATATTGAGTAGCCAACAGGCAGAGACTCAGCTGGTTGCATAAAGAAATACAGTAAGTTTGAATGGAAGACTATAGGAATATTCTCACTTCAATTCTCGTTTGATTAAGTCATGTCGGTAAACATTTTCCTGAGAAGTTAAAATCGCCAGTTTCAGGCTTTCTTTAATAGCACATAATGTTGATCTATTAAATTACTGTATGTTCCAATTTAGAGGAACATAGACGATAAAGCACAGCACATACAAGTGGACATCAGCAGCGATGGGTACCCAGTACAGTCCAATTTTTTCTCCTGTAAAGGTAAAGAAAACAAACCAATAAGGTTACAGTGAAAGTACTGGATCAATAAGCAGTATTGATAAAAGTAGTTTTATGGATAAAATCTTAACATTACAGTACAGTACTATAGCAGGTAGTTTGGTAAAAGTCTGGACGCTGCCCTTACATGGTTAATGTTCAGCATCAGTCTGCCCACAATGTTGTCCAAGAAAACACAATTGGGAGTGTCCTCATCTTCACAAAATCAACTATAGTCATGGTCGTTTTCAAAACAGATGGGATCTGGTTTCATGCATTTGGATCTGAGCCCCTGCTGATACAGCAGCATACGGTGTGTACACAAACAATGACCCTGAGGTTGACTGACTTTGTCACTACAGCCACGCCATGCAAAACCTATGAAGTCTGAATATTTCCTCTCCCCTTGTCCAACCTAAAAAGGCATCATTGTAAAATTTATTCTTAAATATTTCACAGGGGTCCTCGCAGCTTACATTGTGAACCACCATATTATTAGCCTGCTTCATTTTTTGGTAGGTGTACTCAATGAACTGATAGAACCGAATGAATAGGCGACTCTGACTCTTAGTTAAAATTTGTGATTGGTCAGTGGGTCAAGAATAGAGTGTGCACCTTTGGTGGTCCCAACACCATTAATAATGCAATAAATTCCACAAATGAACCCTGAAAAGGCACAGCTGTGACTACATCATGAAGCTCAGTGAGAGAAGGCCAAGAGTTTGCAGTGCTGTCAACAAAGCAAAGGGTGGCTACTTTGAGGAATCGAAAATATAAAACATATTAAAGGGTTATTTCACACACTTTTGTTTACTACATAATTCCATATGTGCTTATTCATAGTTTTGATGCCTTCAGTGAGAATCTACAATGTAAATAGTCATAAAAATAAAGAAAAACCATTAAATGACAAGTGTGTGTCCAAACTTTTGACATACATACATTTGTTAATGTTATTATCGTGAAGTCCATTATAACAGCTCTTTGTACCCTTCTCTACTGGGCATTTGCTTATACTCATTCACATGTAACAACACACAAGAAAAGTGGATGTGAAACACAGGAAACGCATCTGAGATTTCCCACCTCAGTGACTTCCGTAATCAATGTAGCAACACAATAAATGAAGGCAACACACGACAGAACAGAATAACAATACAACAACAATATAAACATGTCTGAGTGACCCCAAGCTGATGTGAACACCGTGTAAATTGGACATCATGTCCACAATTACAGCGTACGAGTGTCCCTCATTAAAATACTTTAATCTGTATCTGGTCCGTCCCCTGACGTCCCCTGTGCGGCTGGTCCTTCCGTCTGGCCTGCGCCTTTTAAAAACTTCAAAGACCGACCACACGAAACACAAAACCGCGTAAATCGGCTCATATGTTTGCCACAAAACGGGCAAAAGACCGCTTGACTGCCGTCCATTTTGGTTCACCATGAACTCCTTATCATTTCTGGTTCTACTCGACAGTTGGTAAATTCCTTTTCTGGTTGAAAAAGTTACTTGTAAATTTGTTTCGGCCGCTTGTAAAAGTGTTTCATCACTTGTAAATTTGTCTCGCCGTTTGTAAAAGTGTTTCACGTCTTGTAAATTTGTTTTCTCAAATGTAAATTTGTTTTGGCCGCTTGTAAAAGTGTTTTGTCACTTGTAAATTTGTCTCCAGCTTTGTAAAAGTGTTTCTCATTTTGTAAAATTGTTTTGCACTTCCCAGCCACCGTAAGAGATAGATAATCATAATAACAGTAAAATCAAATAGTGTTTTAATATTAATATGATCACAGGTTCGTTCAGGGAAATGGGAAAACCATAGTGCAGTTTTTGCCAGATTGAGGTCTCACCAGAGGTGCGTGACTGTGTGTTTGTGATGTGTACATTGTTTTGAAAATAAAACAAGAATATTGAAACACATAATTATAGACAGAGGTAGTTAGCATGGATTGTAATTCAAATGCCCTCTGTATTTGGACAGATGTAATTATAGAGGCCTGATTCTAAATCTGTGCTACAGAAACAGATTGTTACAGACCTGTCTGTCTGTCTCAAGGCTGTTCTGAAGAACAGCAGATCAGTCTGGTGACACTAGTGCTGGGCTGTATACCAGTTCATAGTAAAAACTGGGATTTAATTTTATATATATATATATATATTTTATCATTTATTCTTCTGACAGTGACCATGGTGTAGTGTGCAGCACTGTTGCCTCAGCAATTACAAATATCAGATCAGGACTTGGTACAGTCAAATTCTCAGTAGTAAAATGACATCTAAATGGCAAGCTAAAATTGTTTAATTGGTATCCTTGATTGGACTTGAGGTTTGTTTCCACCTGGTTCTAGTTAGACGTAGATATTTGTGATAATTGTAACTCAGTTAATGTAATAACCTAGTAGCCTATCACAACCTCGAGTGTCTACAAATTATCACTCCGATACATTCATTTCAGTTATTACTGTTATTTTAACAGTATTTTATTTAACTGTTATTTGGCCGAGTTAAGGCTGGCATTTAGTTTCCGTCTGATTGTGAGTCAACAAGAAGTGAATGAGCAATTTTTTTTAATTATTACTTTTTTTAATTTAACCTCCCAACCCCTGAGTTTTACTGGAAGTGTCAGGTCTGCTAGCCATTATGAACAATTTACAGAATTTTCAGCCTTGATACTGCACATTTGTTCTGTCTTGTTCGGTCCGACTGTTTTGTTGTCTGAAGTCCTCATTTTTTGTCCGTCCAAGTTTAAGTTTAATTGGTGCTGAACACATTTGAATTGCAATTGACTTGATGTTTGGTCTTCTGAACAAATAAAGCTACTGTTATTGGGCTGGGTTAAGCCTGACATTTAATGTCTGTCTGACTGTGAGTCAGCACTGGAAGTGAATGAATGAGCAATGTTTTTTTCTTGGACTTCCCACAATTTTAACCCCCACCTCCAGCCCTAGGCTGTAGTTGAAACTAATTTTCCATGCCGTCTCTGGTTAGTGACTCTTCACTTTAATAAATCGCAATTCTATATAACCACATGTTGTTGTTCCTTATGTCTTCATGGAAACCAAAACATTCAAGTCTGGGTATTGAACCTGAACACCAGCTTCATAGAAACACATGACTGTAAAGTATTTTGGATCTGGTACCAACGTGTAAGTGAAATTCACATGGCAAGACCATATAAATTTGCTAATTAGTAGTTTATATAATAAATATTTCCTTTTTATAGCTCTAGTATTCCCCAGTATTGGAAATGCTGCTGTGAGCAGAGAAAAGGATTGATTAATGGTAATTCTACTGTAGGGGCTGTGCTCAGAGTTTGACTCTGGATGGTGATGTCAGCCTGTCATTCTAGTAGCTGCTTAGCTGCAATCACTTCCACATTGACAGTCTGCTGTCTGTTTGTTCTGGCATATGCTTGACAAGTGTATGTAAACAATGACTGCTACTAATGAATATTTTCATTGTTGATTATTTCTGTTGTTTTTCTTGATTAATCAATATTTAGTTTAGTCCATAAAATGCCAGAACATAGTAAATTTGTCAGTTGGTGTTTTTCCAAACCTTAAAATGATCACTGTTTCAAATTAGTTGTTCTGTGATTGAATCAGTATTTACAGAAACTGAAACTTTTTTTAAAAATTTTTATGCTCAAACCAGGTAGCTAATTACTAAAATAAGTGCATGATGGGACACTAGGGTCTGCTTTCCAGGCTTTAAGACATCCACCCACTCCAACTCTTATTCTAGCTACACTTCAGTGACAACCCCAACACACACACATGCTCTTACACACAATCTGCCATAAAAAAAAAAACCTACCTCATATTGATTCAGTTGTTGTAGGTAAGGTTGTGTCTTATTTATATAGTTGTTTTTGTCGTTGTTAATGTTGTTACTGTTGTTTTGTATAGTTGATTATTGCCTGCTAATATTGTAAACTGTTGCTTGTTGTCCTGCCTCTCTCTATCCCTTCCTTCCTTCCACCTTACCTTCCTCTGTATGAGACGTACACCTGACATTAAGAAACAGTATGTTATTTAAGGTTTTGGTTTTTAAGAGCAAACACTTCCTATGTTTGCTCTTAAAAACCAAAACTTTTAAATATAGAATCCCTTAAACAGGTAACTTTGTCATTCCTTTATTTCATTTTACTCTACTGTCCAATCAAATGATAGAATAAGAATTTTTTAAAAAAAAGAACCAAGAGCAACATCAGGTTCTGTCGTCATTACCAGCCCATCCGTCTTCTTCCAAGGCATCGTTGTTGACTTCTGTTTGGTTTTTTCAGCTTGACACTGCCTTCCATCTGCAGAGCAGCTGAGTTCCCTCCTGGTGTCAACACTGAGGTCAAAGGTCAAACAGAGAGATGTGTAGGGGTCCTGTCACAAGGTTTTCTTAGCTCAAGGAAGCATATGACCCCTAAACCCACGTAGCCACTCCAAACCTTAAAATAACATACAAAACTCTGTGAATCAGCTGACAGTTATTAACCTTCCACATCTTTTGAGATCTCTCTCTTCTGTCTCTCTCAAGCAGCTGGGCATTGCATGAATATGATTAGCTGTGTCTTTACTCAGTTTTTTATCTGTACATGACAAAGACTTGGACAGTTAATCATGTAGTGTAAAGTTTGACTTTAAACTGAAGCTATCAAAAAATAGCCCATAGGAAAGGGTAAATTGTAAAATTCAAGTTCACTAATGCTGTCAACTGCTTTATTTTCTTTGTTGACTTAAAATAAATCTAACTATTGTCCTCTACCTGCTGCCATGATTCCTCATGAGACGCTCACGTAACAGGTCTCCTGGTCCTGATACGGTCAGTGTTTGTATCAGGGAAAGGTCCTAAAAATGCAACACACAGACCCAAAAAAAATCACTTTACTCTCTTAATGCAGTCACAATCATGAAACCATTCTCCCATGCAGTTTGAAAGAGACAAATTTACTACAAGGTTTTTGTACAAATGACAGGAATCATTCAAATCTAGTTACTTTTAAAAATCGTAATATATATCTGTATATACTCTAGAATACTTCTCCATGCTAAACTAAATGCCATGATGCCTCACTTTGAAGCTGCACTTCTGTCAGTGCTACAGTAAGAAATAAGAAATAGAAAAGAATGGATTCAGGTAACTGAAGCACTACAGTGCTTAAGATGTGTTGTGTTTGTCTTTAAACACAGGACTATATATTATTCTATATATACTGTACATCATGAAACTGGAACTAATTTGCAAAGGTAACTAACCAGTTAGTAGAGTCTATGTCATCATGTTTGAGAAAAATGAGTGTAACTCAGATCTGAACCCAGTGCAACTTGCTTTTGTCTCGTTTTCGTCTCATTTTCCCAGCTTCTGATCTGCTTTCATGTGTTGTTTTGCACAAGTGTGTGTAATGACTATGCATGTCAGATCAGAGATGCACTGACTGGTATGCGTTGTCTTGGCTCCTGGGGCTCATTTCCTGCAGACGAGTCAAACAGCCTCTCATCGTTTATCTTGTGCATTACAGTAAAATTGATTAACAGTTCTATCCATCAACTAGAAATGAAGACCTCACTGTTCCTCCCAGTTAATCACCTTTTGTGAACCAAGATTTTGTGTGATTCTGTGATTCTGACAATGGAATAAACCTACATGTCTCTATGGTCTAGAGATGTGTTATAGTCTGATCAGTGATCAACCACACATTTAACTGCACAGATAACAGGTAGACAAACAAGACTTGAGTATAATTGAATCATGAGTAAACATCCACTGCCGCAATATCTCAAAAATGCCAACATTTAGAAAAGAAAGTGTAGCAGGGGCTAACAAAAAAAATAGGTTTTAGGCAGTGAGAAATCTGTGAAACTACAACAGGTCAAAGGTCACCTCATTGATTGTGCCAGTGGGTTCAATTTACTTTGATTTGGGTTATGAACTGATCATGCATAAATGTGATTAAACAGCTGGAGTGCTAAGTAAAAAAAAACCGGAGACATCTGTGAGACCCCAGTGGCCGGATGTTAACAGTCGCGCTGTTTTCCGTTTTTCTGCTCACGCTCAATGGAGGAGTGGAGCCACAACAGAATGACATGATAAAAAGAATGAAATAAAGAACAATGTAAAATCAACTAGTTATTTTGTTTTTTTTCCTTATGTCCTTTTAATAAGAAGATGTATGTGGTTCAAACAGAAACACAAATACATTTTTTTGGTTTTTATGATGATACACAGGGCTCTAATTTCATAGACTGGGCCAGGCTCAGGGCAGGCGAGGCTGTTTACCATTGCTTTTTGGAAAGTTATTTACTTCGTTTCTGGAATTAATTTTTAACAGATATTGATCGGTGTATCAGTGCTTTCTGTGTGGACTTTCACATCCATATCAAATATCTGGTGACTGCTCTGAGCTGCTCCTGTCACTAGTAGAAAAGTTTCTGCAATCAAAACACCATGAATCCTGCTTCGTCTCAGGAATTTTTTCTGATCCTTACTTCTGAGAGCATTGCCCTTTCCTGTTTGTGTGTGTGGGTGTGTGCGTGTGTGTTCTTGTACTTGTTGCAGAGTGAGGACCAAAAATCGTATAAACCCAACAAAGTTTTCCCCCTTTAAAAATGCTTTTTCAGGGTTAAGACCTGGTTTAGGGTAAGGGTTAGGGTTAGGCATTGTTGTGATAGTTAAGGTTAGGGTAAGGGGCTAGGGAATGTATTATGTCTATGAGGGTCCTCACTTTGATAGAAGTGCAAACGTGTGTGTGTGTGTGAGCGTGTGTGTGTGTGTGTGTGCGCCTGGTAATGCCTTATGTTGTGGGGACCTAAATCTGTTTACACAGTCATATTAGGGGGACTTGTCTTCCTTATGGGGACAAAAATCAAGTCTCCATAACGTAAATTACTACATTTTAAGGTGAAGACAGGTTTTAAAGTTTGCCAGAGGTTAGGGCATTAGTAATTATGGTTAAGGTTAGATTAAGTCTCCACGTAATGAATGTCAGTCAATGCAATGTCCTCTGAAATCATGAAAACCTCTGTGTGTGTGTGTGTGTGTGTGTGTGTGTGTGTGTGTGCGTGTGTGTGTGTGTGTGGTTTTGAGTACATGTGTGATTTACTCAATCTGTTTTGACTTGTCTGCTATCATCCTGTTTGTTTCAGAAGCTTTTCAGAAGTCTAGTATAATAGTTAGAAGGTGGGATATGCAATATATTTATATATTATTCTTAGGTACCAATGTGCATGTTAAAAAGCAGCTCTAGTGCTGCTCTAGTGCTGCTAGTTGAGACTAGTTGTAACTACTTAATACACAGAGTGATCAGAATAAAAATGTGCAATGTTATATATTGTAAGATTTATTTTTAATATTGTTGATGTAATTTGTGGATGGAAAAGTTTAATTAGTGGGATAAATCTTGTACATAAAATGTTTATGATTTGGTATTTGGGCCATGAGCCTTAATACAGTACTGTAATATTGTAGTAATTAGTCTTGAGCTCCCCATTTAGGCAAGTGGGTGATGTTTTGAACAATGCAATTGCAGCTGAAACAAACATTTCTAAATAAATGTATAAGTATCAATTTTGAAACACAGTAATTTAGAAACATGCATACAGCTCAGCTGATTCGGACCATTGGCTCACACACAGAGAGAGAGAGAGAGAGAGAGACTGGAGCAGAGCGAGAACTGAAACAGGAGAAGCTGAAGTGAATCCAGGTCTGATTGGTATGCAGAGACTGAGCCTGTCTTCATGGAGACATTCCTGCAGGAGGGGTGGTGAAGTGGAACATGGGGGGGGTCGGGGGGGGGGGGGGGGGGGGCGGGGGGGGGGGGGGGGGGGGGGGGGCTCTTGGCATCAGCAAAAAACAAAAACTATACTTTCCTGTCCTTCTTTTGTTTTTCCTGGTTGAAAGCAGTTTACGTTATTATTACTGTAAATCTGTGACTCTGTGTTCTTTGTTGAAATACACTGTTGTTTTCTCAGCATGGGGGGGGGGGGGGGGGGGGGGGGGGAGGGGGGGGGGGGGGGGGGGCTCTTGGCATCAGCAAAAAACAAAAACTATACTTTCCTGTCCTTCTTTTGTTTTTCCTGGTTGAAAGCAGTTTACATTATTATTACTGTAAATCTGTGACTCTGTGTTCTTTGTTGAAATACACTGTTGTTTTCTCAGCATGGACAGTAGCTGTGGTTTTTGTTATTCTTGTGCATTTTTTATGATGAAATGGTAGTTTGTTGGAAATGGGTTTGGTATTAATTATAAGTTTGGTATACCTTTTTAGTTAAGAACAGTGAATAATCAGGTTAAATCAATTTGTTATTGATGATGCTAATGTGGTTGTGTCTTTCTGTCTGGCTCAGGTTTGAACACATATCCTGTCTCCACCAAACAGGACATAGTATTGTGAAGGAGTCTGAGGCTCCATTGAGATAAAGCTGAGTGGGGAGATGACAGAGCGATGGACAATATCCAGATGACACAGTCTAATGATGTTGACGTAGCAGGAAGAAAGGCTAATTGACCTCACAACCACACACCCCTCCTCCTGTTGTCGCCCACCTGTCACTGGCTCAGCCATGTTGCTGAGGCGGAAGCTGTGCCTTGCTGTGGTGATCGCTGCCATCGTCTTCCTCATGCTCGCCAGTCAGAAAATCCAGAGGAGACATTTCCTGCCTCTGTCATTGTCCCCGCCCATCATCGAGGAGACGAGTGAGGAATCATTGTCATTGTTGTATCAATATATTCAAAACTAGGACTGGTATTGCTGCTGCTTTCCTGTATTGATTTGATTCTAATTCACAAGGTCTCAATTTGATTCAATATTGATTAATTTAAGGATTTTGAATTTTTCATACCAGTTTTGCTTTGTTATAAAAGAGCTTTTCACAGAAGTAATGCTGCAAATTGTGCAATATATATTTAATTGAGTGAGCATAAGTGAGAGAGTAATTGCATACATACTCCTAACACTGTGGTAGAGACAGTATTATAATTAGATTAGTAGTAGTGTATGAGGAGAGGCAGGATGTTGACACCATTTGTTTATGTTTGCAGGGGTTGGTATCACAGCACCTCTTACTGACCTGACCCGTGACCTCCCCAGGACCCATCCTCCTCCCAACACCACCCAGCCTGAGACCAAAGAGGAGCCTGCAGACGACTCCCAGAAGAGCCAGAGGTTACATTCTGTCTCTCTCTCTCACTCACACACACACATGTTTGCGCTTCTATCAGAGTGAGGACCCTCATAGACATAATATGTTCTCTAGCCCCTTACCCTAACCTTAACCATCACAACTAGATGCCTAACCCTTACCCTAACCTAAACTCAATTCTAACCCTAACCCTAAAACCAAGTCTTAACACTGAAAAAGCCCTTTTAAGGGGTGAAAAAAAGTGAGGACCTCACTTTGTAGGAATTATACGAATTTTGGTCCTCACTTTGCAGCAAGTACAAGAACACACACATCTTTCCCCACTCTGTGTCCATCTGGTTATGTTGTGTGTCTTTCAGGTCTTGTGGTTGTCCTGAGTCCTGCATCTCAGACTTGGGGACCTCGGGTTGGTTCAGCTTGCGCTATGACCCAAAACAGCAGCCAGTCCTGCAAAACACCAACAACAACTTTGACCCTGATGCACTCAGATGGTGGCTGGTAAAGATCAAACACAGAAATAGATTCTTCTAAGAGTTAAAACATTTTTTTCCTAAATGTGACAGTACAGACTACAGCATATGCCTGAATGATGATGAGATCTGCTTTTAAAGGTTAGTTTGGCGTTTAAAGGATTGCTTTAACAGTTGTTTTTTTAAAAATCAGTGCAGGCAGCTGTCGCCTTTGTTTGTTGACCTTTTTAAAGTAAAAATCATTCTTTGGATCAAGCTTCAAATTGTTTGCTTGTTTTGTTTTTTTTACTGTATTGATTTAACTAAATCACTTTTATTAAACAATTGAAAATTGTTATATGCAAAGTAATCTATGTGAAGCATGTATCCATAAGCACTTTTGATTGCTGTTCGATTTAATCTTTATATGCATTAGCATAATTTGGAACATCATTGCTTAATTAATTAAAATCCAGTCCCATTTCAGAAAATATTTATGGGCAATACTTTGGAAGTGGATTGAATTTTTATTTATTTATTTTTTTAACAGATAATTAAAAATAAAATTCAGGAAGGCAGCAGAACTATAGATGGGAAGGTTGTTAAAGGAAGACCAAAGAAGGAATAGTATTATTATATTATTTCACTAAATTATCAAGATCTTTTATCAAGATTAATGTTTTAAATGAAAACTGAAATGTTTAGATGTCTTAAATATAGTCATTGTGGAAGCTGTTACGGTCTGAGTGAGAAGGAGAATGTCTGAGTCTCTTTCCTGCATTTATAGATTAAGTCCTGCAGCAGAAACCATTAGTAAATTAAAAGGAGGGGCTGGTTATGCTACTAACAGCAGTCTGATCCAAATTATGCAGCATACTGTGTATTGTGTGTGTGTGTGTGTGTGTGTGTGTGGGTGAGTGTAGCCAGAATGTAAAATACATACCGTGTACACCTGGAGAGTAGCAGGTTTTTGAAATTTGGAAGAAAGTAGTTTTCAATATTTATTCTGTCAACAAAACTTGTCTTTTAAGTTTTTAAAACTTCATCTTTAATGAATACCTTTTTAGATCTGATTTAAAGTGTAGCTTTAAGATTTTTTTAATATACATCTTATAAATGTAAAGAGCTTAAATGTGCTTTAGAAAAAAATAATGTGATGTTCTTCTTGCCTTGTCAGGGTCTTCAGCAGTCCGGTAATGACCAGACATTAGAGAAAGTGATTTCAGACATGTTCAAGGTCATTTCTCCCCCTCCTGTAAAATTTAAGTCCCTCCCCTCACGTTGCCATAGATGTGCAGTGGTCGGCAATTCTGGCAACTTGCGGCAGTCTGGATACGGCAACCGGATCGACTCCCATGACGCTGTCATCCGGTATGTGCAGTATATACACGTGCACGTGCATGCACATTTTAGCCCTTCTTAGCCCTCCTTATCTGTCTCACCTAATCGTTGTTGTCCTCAGAATGAACAAAGCTGTGACTCGAGGATTTGAGAAAGATGTCGGGAATCGGACTACACATCACTTCATGTACCCAGAGAGCGCGGTGGACATTGCACAAGGAGTCGGCCTCATCCTGCTGCCGTTCAAAATAAGAGATCTAGAGTGGCTGACCAGTGCACTGTCCACGGGCGAAATCAAAATGTACGAAAATTAAACCAGAAACCTGCACGTTGTGGAGAAATGAATTCAAAACTCCTGTAAAACGATTTTCACATTCAAATTACAAAAATGAACAATTACAGGAAGTAAACACACATGGAACATGGTATACACAAAAATACTTATAACAATAATTGGTTTTCCAATATTTTTATGTATATGAACTGTATATACTAGAAATAAAGCATACTCCTATAATGAACGTCACATAAACACAAAGTGGCTGAGTCTGTTTATCTATGTGGTATATTTACTGTCAGATACAGATTATACTGTATTGTAATCTTACGCATGTACATATGCCCAAACATTCAAATATAAAATATTGTGTATCCTAATAGTCACCTATTGTTTGTGTGTTCAGGACTTACATGCGGGTTAAGGACAGAGTGGAGGCCGATAAAGACAAGGTAACAGAACTGGTACATGTTTACTCAAAATTAAACACTGTTCAGTCTGATGTTAATGTTGTTAACCTCACTCTTATTTGCTCTAGTGAAACTGTAACCTCAGGTTCAGACTATTTTGAGAGTTTTCACTACATTTCTCAATGTTTGCATTGACTTATGTAAAGGATTTACACAACTAAGGCCTCCACTGAAGCTCATCATTAGTTCACAGTTTGGTCGTTATTGTGGTTATAAGATTGATTTTATTCTGAAACATGTAATTTTGTCTTAGATGTTTTTTTCTGCACAGATGCAACACTAACATATTAAACATTTTACCATGTGTGTTTGTGTAGGTTCTGGTCGTGAACCCGGTCTTCTTTAAATATGTTTATGATCATTGGACTGAACATCATGGTCGCTACCCATCCACAGGAATGCTGGCCATTATCTTTGCTCTACACACCTGTGATCAGGTAAGAAGAACATCATTTTGTATTGTTCTTTCAATGTTTGATGTTTCATCAGGTGTCCCTGAACACACCAATAGTCAGAAGAGTGAATCAAATACTCTGCTTCTAAATGCACCATCGAATACTAAGAGGCAAAAGTTTGATGTGGAACATTTCTCATCCATCACTGTCAAACTCACAAATGCAGGACATTTGATGACAGCACATCATGACGTATTTGGTTGTGTTGTGTGTCACAGTGAATTATATTGCTGAATATCATGACATCACTTCTGTCTGTGCACAGGTCTCAGTGTTTGGTTATGGTGCCGACAAGCTTGGGAACTGGCATCACTATTGGGAGGACAATCGCTACGCTGGAGCCTTCAGGAAAACTGGCGTCCACAACGCCGACTTTGAGACACAGGTCATTCGCCAGCTCGCCAGTGAAGGCAAGATCAGTCTGCACCAGTGACACCTTCTACAGACCGGCCCACTAACCTACCTGATGACAGACTTGCAGACCTACACACAAATTTGGTTACTGACCTGTCAACAGCCTGGCAGACCTGTAAACTTAAGTATCGACCCGCTGACTGATTTACTTAATTGATGATTGACCCGTGGACATGCTGACTTACTGACCTACTGACTGACCTTGAAACAGCTGCCTTAGCTGAGTAAATAGTGTGACATCATCATCATCATATCAATGCGACACAATGTGGCCTAATTTAAGAAAGAAGAGTGCAAGCCCAGTCAAGTCAGTTTTATTTATATAGCCCAACATCACAAACACAATTTCCCTCTGTACACAGTAAACGCTGCTATGCACTGACATTATTTAAAAAAAAAGAAATACAAACAGCTTTGAGTCATCTCTCTGTTGTCGGTCATATTTTAAAAATGCCACAGTCTGCGTTTTTCCTAGTCCATTCCCATTATCTTGTGGAAGTGACGGGCTGCAGTTTGTCTAGCTCCACCTTTTTAAGTGCTGGACAATTGTATTAGTCTCCCCAACAGAAGGGGCCAGAAGTTTTGACAATCAAAGCTATAATTGCGTAACATACCCAACTGCACTGCTGGATGGCTTTTTGAAACCTACCAACTCTGACTGCTGACTGACTCAACTAACCTGCTTAATGACCTGAAAAAAAGAATTGCTGACTAATACACTGACATTAGGTGAGTTGGACTGGTGCCACTGGAAGGCTGAGTTATTGAGGATTTGTAGGATTTACCTGTGGACAGAGTGCTTGGAAGTGGGAGGAGCTAATCAGGGGCAAGGGTCAGATATATCCTTCCTGTGCAGCCTCCTGCTGGTTTAAATGAGTCCCATTTCAACTCAAGCAAATAAGACTGTATTTCTGGGACTCTCCTCTCTAAATCCAGACGCACCATCTTGCCATGTTTGACTGCGTCAGTCGACCAGATTTATCAACCACTCAAGTTTTGCTGTGTGTGGGAAACAACCACAGATTTTTATATATATATTTTTTTTTTATATTGGACTTAATAGATATACAGGGATAACCTTTTTTAATCAAAGCACTTTGCCCTGAAGAAGAAAGGGAGACCATGTTGTGTCCAACCATGTTTCAAGATCGTAATCCATCCATGTATTTTTCTCAACATAAGCTGTCCTGTTCTAGAGGATCCTGACCGACCTGAAACAGGTCATTTTATTTTCTGCCATTTCAACACATTTGGATACTAAACCATCACTTCCTATCTGCACCAAATACGGAAGAAATGAGTGGTAGGAGCGTGTATGAGGTTCTCAGTCTGTGGTTGTGATTATTCAACAGTTTGCAATTTATCGTTATAAATAAAACTGAACTGCTGAAGAGTTACAGTTCAGGTGAATGGCATGACAAAGGCTAAGACTGTGAACAGCTTTTAACTAAAGATTTATTAAATTAAACATAACAAGGTCAAAGTCAAACAATCAGTTACATGTGAGTGTGGTGCTTGCATACAATGCAATGTACTTTCACAAGAAAGGAACAAGAGAGAAATCTTACGTCCGACCAAAAACAATCAACCGTATGAATGAAGGACAGAGCAGTCCTGCAGGTAATGGAGGGCTGAGTCAGCTGACTGCGGGACTTCACACCTCTACTGTGAATGTACAAAATCTGCTGACATGTTAACAGTTGTCTAAATGTCCACGGCTTTGTTTGCACTATGAAAAGTTTCAGGACGTTTTCACACTTTTTGTCTGATTCTGAATCCAGACACTAAAGTGCACATTTATTTTAGTATTATGGCCACTAAAAAAAAAATCCAGTGGTCCTTTTGTTCCGTCGCAGCATTAGTTTTGTGCTTCCTTTTTAAACATTTGTCACTGTGTCAAGTAATGACAGAGGCAACTGATGAACAAACCACATCAAGCTTGGACATCAACCCACGTAGCCATGCTCTTCTCAAAACATGAGGATTTTTTTTTTCATACATTATGTCAGTTTCAGTTTGTTTGTTTGGTTTTTTTTGCTTTTAAAGGCTTAGTGTTGAGTTTGTATATTACCAAACGATCTCCCTTATGGTCCTTTTTAAATGATGTTTTCCTCGCCCTGATTCAGACAAGATGCCAGTGTGAAAACGTCCCAATGCTGATGTTCAGTAAAGATCTCAGTCTGCTTCAAAGGAAATGTTTTTGTAGATGTGACGTCATTTCAACCTGTCATCTGGGATTGGCTCCAGCTCGTGCTGCAAACCTTAACAGGATAGAGGATAAATGGGTGAATCATGTCCTTAGACCTTGAATTTTTTTTTTTTTTTTTTTTTTTTTTTTTTAGAGCTCTTTGTTAATTTTTATACTGGAAGGTGGGGTCACGCCTGTAATTTCAAACATCATTCAGTCCAACAAACACTTAATTTGAAGCAGACCAAGGGTTTAAGAGTAATAATTTATGCTGAATAATCTTTTGGAGGCTCTTGCCCTGTCAGTATTGGCTGATGTATAGAGAGCAGTTTTTACTTCAATCGTGTTTTCCTGGAACAAGCCACAGTCTCCTAAACCCAACTGCTGAGTCATCAGAAGCTTTTGCCAAATCTGAAACGTCAGCTGCTAATTTTCCCTTTTTTTCACTTGTCTGGGAAAACTTCCAGCTGGTTTACTGGGAAATGATCCACTTTAACAAGTTGACACAGAGCACCTGAATGTGCCTTAAACCTTATTTCAGTCACTAAGTGACAGAGCAGTAGCCCTCTGGGTTCCTGAGCTGGAATTAATAACTGGATGCAAATTTATTGGATTTACAACCTGTTTCTTGTTGTTGTTGTTGTTGTTGTTAACTGATTTACTTCCTCACACTTAAAGTCAAGTTTGTTATGAGTATAAATCCAAAGTTGTGCTTTTTAGAATCCTTGCAGTCTGGAGACAGACACCATTTCCATCAGTCAGCTGCTTGTAGTTCCATAATGCTGTTTATCATGTGAAAATCATCTAGACTGTAGAAGAGTGACATCCACTGACCAAAAAAGTTGTTTCTGTGTACATGTATATATGATGTACAGTATGTTCAGTTACCATAGCTTTAATCCAGCTCCTCATGTTAAAACTGTGACGGTTAAATAAGAGGAAGAAATGTCATTTACTTAAAAACAGCCGTCGGATTATCATTCATTCATTCATTAGATGCTGAACAGACAGAAGCACTGATACTTCAAAACCTGAAAACACATATCCATCATTGTCACTTTGAATTAAATAAAGAAAAAATATGAAATAACACTCATGACATTCAGTTTTCTATTTTAAAAAAATTCTAAGAACTCTGGAGGTAAAAGTTGGAGGGGGTATTTATTTCAATGTATTTTAATGTTTTATATTCTTTTTTCACCTAACTTAACACTAGTTGCACAAAGTTGGTGTTTATTGCTACCCCATGGTTTTATAACTAATAAAGAATCATTTAATTGTATTTTAACTTTTCTTTTTTTAAGTTTCTGAATCATGAATATTTAGTTTGTACCAATTAAGATGAAGAGAAACCATCTTAAATTCCAGGAGAGCTTCTCTCAACAGCATGTCAAAATTATTTTCCATGTTTAGATAAGTTTAATATAAGTAAGAAAGATAAGTAAGATAGCTTGATACATTGATATCAATGTAGGGCCCACGGTTGGTGTAGTGGTTAGCACTATTCACTGAATGTGAGAGTGAATGGCTGTCTGTCTCTATGTGGCCCTGTGATGGACTGGTGACCTGTCCAGGGTGTACCCTGCCCAGCACCCCTAGTGGATGTTCCATGTCATACTGTAGCAGAAATGACAGGAGAGGGTTATTTCAGACTCAGTCTTTAAAAACAACATGGTGTGGATATTGTCAAGAAGAGAGGATAACATTATTTAAATGGGCTTCAGTGTCTCCCCCCCCCCCCCATTCTTATTAAAATGTGCTTCAGTTTTTGCTTTTTTTAAAAAAAAGGTAGGTGAATTTTTTTTGACAAAAAGCAGACAGAACAAAAAAAACTTTTCTTTTTTTTTATAGATGTATTAAAGAAACACAAAGATTGTACTGAAGTACAGAAGATAGTGGAACAGACTGTGGCCTGTACAGTCATCCTGACTTTAACTCTGATGACATGAAAAATGCCATGATGGGAATCTTCCCTCTGTTGGATAATTTAATTATCCTAGTAATGGCAGCAATACATTATGGTACTTTACTGAGGTGTTGTGTTATCTCAGGACATTAAAGGCAGCTGGAAGGATCAGATGTGTCTCAAACTCAGTGTTTAGGTCAAATCCATAATCATGAATTGACAAAAACTGAATTTGACCTGAATTTAGACATGAAGATATGTTTGGTTTTTCTTTGTTTTTGTCCAAAAGGGTCATTTATCAGATCTGGTCCATTAAAGGACCCATCAGGTCAGAAATGTTGGCAGAGGTGGTTTCTATGGCAGCATCACCACAGGATCAATACCCTTTTAAATCTATTCCATTAGAGCTCAGTGTGCAAGTACTATCGCCCCCCTGAGGACTTCTAAGTAATTGCCTCTCTTTCTCTCTTATGTATTTGTGTGAGCTTTTAACTTTCTGCTGTACAGATTTTTATTTCTACAGTAATCGAGTTTGTTATGTGTTGTATTTTTTGCCCTTTAATGTAGCAATATTCGTCCAAACTGCCTTCAGGAAACCTGGAGCACACAGTCGTGTGGAGCTGTGTGAACTCATTTGATAAGTAGTTTAACTATAACAGACATTTGATTATATTTAAATTTAACCATACCAACTTAATTCAGATGAATGTCAGAAGGAAAGGCCAGTGGACTGTAGTATCTGTGTCCTGCTATTATCTCTGTGCTTCATTAAATATTAGCTTTCATTTTAAAATAAATAAGGTCAATGTCCGAAGCCACACACAATCTGGTCAAGTATTTTAACTGGAGCATGTGCAGTAACTTCCATTGTTGGCGAAAGATTAAGTTGCTACAATACAGCTGAAAACAGTGGCTGGACTGTGACCATGTGACTCACAGGATGCTGGAGCTTCTCTGGACCAGACGCCTGACCTGGTCCATTGAAGATGTTGGGTTCGGCTTCTGCTGCCAACCAAGGATCCAGTTTGGTTCTGCTTTGGTTAGGTTTCCCTGACATTGCTGTGGTTTTTATCTGGGCTGGTCCTGGGCCTGGTTTTGTCCCACGCTGGTCCACTTTTATGTCAGTCTGAGAGCAACTGGACGAAGGAAGATGGGAACAAACCTCTCTGGTCTGGTTCATCCTCTATGTAACCATGCTGCGTACACACACACAAATATAAATATATAATAAAATATACAGTACATTTATGTATGATTTTGCCTTATTTTAAATCTCAGCAAAAATGTATGTATGCATTTTTAATGTAACAATTATACAATATACTATTATTTTATTGCTGTTTTCTAGTTACTTGTCAACAAAATACATTTAAAACATTTGTTTTTGTCATTATCATTTTAAAAACACTGTTTAACTGTAGCAGACTGTTGACCAGACTGACTCTGTGCTGTCTATAAATGCAGTAGAGCTGGCAATTCGCTGCTAATTTCCTGAAATCGACTCGATTACAATTCACAAATACCCGATTCAATTTGTTTCATTTATTTAGCGATAATTTGGTTTCCATACAAAATTTGCTTGGTTATGACAAAACTAATCCTGCAAAATGTATAAAATTATGGGTCTCTGAAACCAGAGGTATGGTTTTACATATTAATTTTCACATAAAAACTTTAAAGTAGTTGCACTGATGCAATTTCTTTTTATTAAATATGACCACACAGTGCAGCCTGTTCAAGTTCCAAATATCCATCCTAAAATTGGACATGTTAACTAAAATTAAATGAACATGTCCAACAGAGGGAGCTGGGAGCGCATCTGTGTCCTCTTTACTCATCAGAAGACAACACTGACTTTGTTCCAATTTGAGGTGACAGTGGAGGACACAAACAAAATAAAACTGTCCTCCTGAGTGGACAATCACGACACCAATGTATTTAAAGTGTAAAAGTATATTAAAAGATCTAAGGATTTTATGTATTGATGTTGGATCTCTAAAAAAAATGTAGGCGAATTGAAAATGCAACTGAACCCAGCCCTAAAATATAGCTATTAATCTAGCTGACTGGGGATTTCTTTGTTTGCCCTCTTGTGCTCTCCAAACACACAGCTACAAATCATTAAGAAGCTGAATTCAGTCACTCATTCACTACAATCACAATGACTTGACAATGACAATGACGACAGGGATCCTGCACTGGCCACAAAATTCAAAACAGCAGGCTGAAAATAACCAGCGGTGCAGTCTGAAGAAAGGCTGCTTTGTTAAGCTCTGGCATGAAACTTTTTATAATTAGGTCACTTTCCCATATTTTCATTCTTGAGAAATGTTGTTACAAATGCATTTAGGATTTTCCTTTGTTTTGAACGGTTGCCGTTTTTAGCTTTTGTTGATGAAGATAACCGAATGTTAGAGGACATTAGAGAGAGTAGGATGAGGATGATGAGGATGATGATGATACTTACCCACCAATCACTGTCCTCCTGTGCCAGCACCACCAGCACCTGTCCCTCACTGAAGCTCAGCTCATCGTGGTGGTCGGCTTGGCAGTCATACAACGCCTGAACACGGCAACTTGTTGAGCCTCGAGGCTGGTGGACATAAACAAAATCATACTGAGAATAAACTATTGTAAAAAAAAAAAAAAAAACATCAGTGTCACATCAGATATATTGACCAAGTAGCTGTCCTGTAATATTACTCAGTTAAATATTGTAATTTTTAGTGAACAAAACACTTTTGTCTGTGCACAGTAATAATGTTCTCTTTGCTGTATTACAACACATGTATGTCATAACACATGTTGAAATCTCCCAACACTGTTAAATGCGGACAGTGATGAAGTGACTAGTGACTAATGAGTTTGTTTGTTGTTAGAAAACCTAACCACTGATCTGCGAGGTAGCGGCTGGGGGGTGGGGCCTCTTGTGTCACTTTCAAAGCTCCGAGAGCGATGATTGGTGGGAGATCCATTGGGCGGAGCGTTACGAGCAGGATGCAGGAAGTGGGAGGAGCTACCGTCACTGTCTGCCCTCCGAAAGCCTCAGGGAGAGAGAGGAATGGATTAATGTGAGAGGATCAACAGCAAGTTAGAAAACAGTGATCAGGCAGCTGGGCTGATTTAAACAAGGGTAACTGATTTGAAATATGTGAAATACAAGGACAGGCCTGAGATGTTTAAACATCACCTGTTTTTTTAGTATTCAAATTTCCATCATGTTTCTTTATTTGTTGCATTTTTCTAGCACAGCGGTCAGCAACCCTTTATAATTCAGTAACCCTTTAGTATTTAGAGTCATTTTTGGCTCTTCTTCACCCAAATCAATTTAATCTGGGGCTGCAAAACCTATTTAACCCATAAAATGAAGATAGCATCATGTATAAAGTTTTGTATATACTATATATATATAAAAAAATCTATTGTTTGTGGCACTTGTGAGATTTAAGAACTACAAAAAGAAAACTGTTGACATTTCATTACTGCTTTTACCTGTTAACAAAAGGAAAAACAGCAAACTCTTATGAAGGGGTTGTCAGGTTTTCATTATTGCATTTGACATAGACTCATATTTTAATATTTTAGTGGACGAAATATTAAACCACTTATTTATCGCCTTGATGCCTAAACTACAGGGAGCCACCGCGGAGGCACAGAAGGGCCACATGCAGCACTAGAGCCACAGGTTGCAGACCGCTGGTGCAGAAAATACTGTAGCTAAGCACTCTAACATAGTTGGCACTTCATTTTCTTTTAACTCTGGATCATTGCACCCTAAATAAAGTGTTAAAAACAAACAAAACACAACAGATACAAAGAAAAAAAATCTGTTTTAACAACTAGATAACGTATAATCTTCTTGTTCCTTTACTCTCCCTGGTTCGAAACTGTGAGCCAACACTGACATTTAACACATGATGGATTCCGCAGACTTGAGCCTGGATCTGAGATCTGGAGGTAGGAGAACAGGAAATACCTCTGTGAGGCCGTTCAGCCAGCGAGCTGAGAGGAGAAGCTGGACTGGAGGGAGAGAGAGACGAAGGAGAGGGGGGTTAGTTTTCATGTAATGTCAAATAAACCTGTAAATCAGCTGCAGTCCCGCAGAGGACAGCACCATCTCTCAGTTCATGCTGTCTGACAGGTTTTGGTCTTATGGCTCACCACTCATAGTGAAGGAACACATTTAGTGTCATGTTGTTATATTACTGTGAAGAAAAAAAACTATACAAAAAATAATTCACAGTGCAGCTGCTGCTTCCACAGTGTTCGCCATCATGTCGTTACTGCAACAATGCCATTCAAACAGCAGGAGACTGTGTATGCAATGTAATGTATTATACAGTCTGTATAATGTGCATTTTGCTTGTCTTATTGAAACATTGTTGACGCTGTTCGACACCACTGGTCACCCACTGATCATTGTCTGATTCTTTTCAAAGTGTGTTCTCGGGTAATGTTTATAGAGCCATTGAAAACATTCTTTTTTTAAATATATATATATATTTGTCAACTATAAAAATAAAAAATAAAAAGAATAATTTCTGGCGATTCCTGGGTCAGATACCCACACACACCTCTTAAAGGAGGAGTCTGGACCGCTGTAGATTCTGGCGCTGGTTGGCAACCCGTAATCTACACACACACACACACACGCACACACACACACAGAGTTAATTACACAGTGTCACTCGGGCAGATTACTTGTAGCATGTCTCTGGGATGTTACCATGTGAGCTGGATTCGGAGCAGCTCCTCTTGTGTTGGATGGCAGTTGAAGGGGCATGGGTTGACTTTCTGTTTCCTGTCAGGGAGAAGAAGGCCTCCCCCTCTTCCTCCTCCTCACCACCCAACCCCTCCCCCCCAGCAGGAGGGGGAGGAGGAGGAACATTGGGAGCTGGAGAATGACAGTAGAGAGGGGAGGAATGTATACTCCATTATTAAGACCTTTTTCCTTTTCTTTTTCATCCGTATGATCGTGGGATGGGTGTGTATGTATGTTAGTAGAGTTCTTTTGTTTAGACTAAAATGTGAAAATATTCTGAAAGTAACATTTTATTACTGCCAGTCAGTGCTGACATATTGCAGTCTGTGCCAAAGTGTGAGACGGACTCACTGACCAACACTGACGTCACTGAATCCACACACTGTCAGTATGACTTTTAAATATAAACAAATTTCTGCTACGTTCAAGCCATTAACTTAGTTTACACAATGTTACACAAATCAGCTCCATGTGACTATCTGGTGGAGGCAAGGCAGAAGCAGAACAGCTGGTAAAGGGAGGCAGCTGCATAGAGTTGGATTACAGCTGAAAACAACGAGAAGTGAAAAACTTTGAGGTGTGAATTGTACCACTAAAAATAAACCTGGAGTCTTAGTGGGGCTGCACAATCGTACAGTGGTAAGTAGTCAGAATTCCTCACTGGGGTGATAGAGGGTCTGCACTGGAGCTTTAAATTAGACAAGTAGCATTAACAAGTTTCAGTTTTCACCTTTGACCCTGGGTGGCAGCGGGGGTGCAGGAGAAGATGGAGGAGGTGGAGGTGGACTTGGAACAGAGCCAGAGGTGCGGCTGTGGAGGTCCATGGCCATGGCGAGCCTCCTCCCCACACTGAGCAGACCTGCTCCTCCTGTTGCCCCAGAGGAGGGTGGGGTGACAGAGGAGGACATGGACTGGCTAAAACTAAAGGGACGGGAGGGGAGGGAGAAGGAGGAGGTGCAGGATGATGAAGAGGAGGACGAGGTGCGCTCCTTCTTCATTGGGGCATTCTGAAATAGGAGGAAAAAGTTTATTTTATTGGCTATTAACAGTTAATTTAAAAAATATATATTGTTAAAATCATGGAAATTATGCAATAAATGTCTGTTGTTCCATTCTATGTTGTAAAAACCAAACCTAACACTCCAATTTATTACTCCACCGAGGAGCTTATACTGTGTTTTCAAGCAAGTCTTATAAGGATTAGACAAAAATTACTGAACTTAGTTCCATGAAACTTGTCATTAATGTTTTAGAGGATGAGGCACAGACCTTCATTAGAAATCTCCAGCATTTGAAAACAATGAAACAGGTTTGTCTGGTTCTTATAGTGGGAATAATTGCTCAGATTCAAAGTCCCTGTTCAGACCTGAATATCCTCACAGACTGTTCACACGTGGACAGTGATAAGTATGACTGTTCACACCAGACTTTGACATTTTCCTGGATATGGCTCCTGTAACTATATGTAACCATGGATCTCGCCTCCCCATGCTGTATGCTAACACACACATATGTCATGTGAACGGCTGGAAAATAAAAGGTCTACTTTGAAGGATGAGGCATATACTGTACATCTGTAGAGCTACAGTTGCCATGGTTACCTTGTCATCATAATCTTCATCACTGTCGTAGGGATCGTCGTGACGAAGCCGCCACTCGTACTCCACATGAACGTGATGGTCGAACTGGTCGGACTGAGCCTGCTGCAGCTGCACAACGCGCAAATACACACACACACACACACACACACACACACACACACACACACTAAATTACACTGACAAACAGTTTTGTGTCATTTAAGCATAATTATGACCAGAACTATGACTCACCAGCACCTCACAGTGGTTGTGCTTCAACCTGCGGCTTATGTCTAGAGCTGTCTCTCCTAAGTCATTCTCTGTTCACACACACACACACGCACACAGTTAACATATCATATTAGTATGTGTCTGTCAACATAGTCAAACCCTGTTGTTCCTCTCAAAAAAAGTAGCCGTAAGGTTAATGTTGCACTATTCAGACCACAGTAACATTAATGACTTCCCAAGCATATGAACATGACTGTGTCAGTGTGTGACTATTACTGATGTGTGTGTTGGCTCTGGCTCTCAACAGCAGCTTCACACAGTCAATCTTATTGTGCAGGCAGCTGTAGTGCAGTGCTGTGTTCCCTGATGATGTCTGCACGTCAACATTGGCACTATTAAATACAAACAAAAAACAGCATACAACATACACAGGTGGTTACATAAGTGCAAACGGAAATGCAATAACTCGTGAACCTCATCTGATCAGAACAGCTGAAAAAACACTGACCAGTTTTGTGCCAGGAAGTCCAGGATGTGTAGTGATGTTCTGTCAGCCAAAAGGACGGCAAGATGGAGCGCACTCTCCCCCTTCTCCTGTTGACACGGAAACACAGTGTGCCAGGTTAACTTTGCATACATACTTGTATGTGTATTCAGTATATACAGTATACTATATGTCCATTCAACCTATTCAGCTGTTTGTAACACAAAAATACACTTTCTAATCAGCCAAATCACATCAGTATCAGAATCAGGTTTATTGCTAGGTAAAGTCTAAATACTGGGAATTTGCTCTGGGCAGTGGCGTACATATTGAGAGAGATAAATAATCCAGGAAAATAAAATAGAAAAAAAAAACTATGTCAACAAGACACATTTAGGCACGTAGACATGAACACAAAACCCATGTGTATACCTGTGTGTATATACCTGTATGTGTGTGTGCAGTGGCTGGGTCAAGTCTGTCCTCTGAGCATACAGCTGGATCAGACTATAGATGTTGCGGCTCTTGGTCGCCTCCTGCAGGCCGACTCGCAGCGCTGCAGCAGAGCTGTGACTCCGCCTCACAAAATGAACGTCCTGATATTTCAATAGGATGTAGTCCTTCCGCTCTGCCCTGCACAGTGCAAGGATATAGTGTTTCATTTATAAAACTGAAATATTAAGTTTCACTTGAATGAAGTGTGTTGTGCTTACATGTGACTGTCCTGAGAGGGCTTCAGTGATGGACTCAGTAGATTTGCCTCCAGTATTTCATTAAAACCACAGTTACCAACACTCCTGGCCAACTGGGAGAAAGCATGAATGATGACAATGAATGAAAAATCCTTCCAGTCTGCAGCTGAACCTCATGTGGGTACTGTAGCATTTAGCATTGTCCAACATACTGGCCTTCTCAGAAACAAACATTAATATAATACCAAGGCAAACAAGTCCAACAAACCTAGAGATCATAATAGGACAGTGGATTGATCAGCTTCTTAACAACTAACAAGTCAGACCTACCAACAGGTCTGAAGTCCCCAGACTGTCCAGACTTAAAGACTTTATCCTGGAGACGTGGACCCCCATCTCTCGGTGGATACCTGAACACTCGATACAGGTCAGGATACCCAGGTTGGTCGAGAGCCATCCAGGATCTACAGTCAGACAGTAGGAGAGAGTTTATTTTACAGTATTTACAGTTAAAACTGTAAATTCTCTTCACTAAAGACGTCTCTTGCAACAACTTGATCAAAGCTGCTATAGGCAGGATTTTGTTTGACGTTATTGATCAATTCCATAATAACCTTCCAGCAGAATGAAAATCAAGTGATATGAGAGAAAACCGCTCTTCTGGTTTGCCTCTGGTCTCTTTAACAGCCTCGTAATTGACGCCGCCCTGTCACGGGCAGCTTTTGGCCAATTGGATCACAGCACAGTTTAGAGAGTGACAGGAGACTTTGACCAACCACAAGGCAGTTCAGAGAGAGCGTGGGTGCTCCTAAAAATGCCATATGGTAAATAGACACCAAAAAGGTCAATAAAAGAGACAATTGAACACGTAAATTTCAGCAAAGAGCTTCAGATACAGAGATTGTCTGTAGTCACGTGAGAAAAACGTGCATCTGTCCATGCTTATCAGATGATCTGAGGACAGAGAGGCACAATCACAATACATTAGTATTTTAATAACCTGTAACTATCAACTGGTTTTACAGGCTGAAATAGTTTCTTTGCAGCTGAAACACCAAATCCTGTGAAGATGTGATTGGGAACAATGATTGATTGATTGCTCGCTTGCTTGCTTGCTTGATTGATTGAAGAAAATACCTGGCGCTCCACAGTCACAGCAGATATTGTTTCCTGGCATCCGCCTGATGTCATCAGTGATGGCCCGGGTCAGATCCTCCACGCTGCTCTCCCCCACTCGTCCCCCTCTCCTGCTCCCATCCAGAGCCATGCTCAGAGCCTCCTGCTTACTGTTACTCAGCACTGAGATCCAGCTGAACAGCAAAAACAAAACATTTTACAGTAACAGATATAAATATTATACAAGTATCGCACTCTTTTGGTAGACGTTACGCGTTACTCACGCCACACACTCGGCATCATCTTCAGCCAAGAAGTGGTAAGTCCGATTATCTGGAGGATAAAGTGAGTCTCAGCTGAGGATAAATCATGAAAGTAATACAGAGGTGTGTGTTGGTGTGTACATGTGTGTGTGTGTGTGTGTCTCCTACGAGAGATGAGATTGAAGCATTTCTTGTCCTCCACGCTGGGCTTAACTTGGCAGGTGAGGAGGTTGAGTCTGGTGGGAGGTTTATTAGGCTGAAGGAGACCCAGAGAGGGGAAGGAGTATAAATAATACTGGAAAAACTTTGAAATGTTGTGGATAAAATTTCTTGAAACACTTCACAGTTGAACTCACAGTGGCATGTGCAATGGTGAGGTAACAGTTGTGGACCGTGCACTTCCTTTTCTGCCACATTTTCCTCAACCTAGAACACAGAAAAAACTATTTCTGTTGCACTGATATTGATTATTTTACTGGGTTAGCTTTTGCTTTTTCTTTTACCCATCACTCTTCTTGTAAAGGAGCCCCGTTCTCTCGGTTCCATACTGTTTGTCTCCCAGCAGCTGATGCATACTGTACACCTGTTTAGGTAGAGAGTCCTACACATACGTATACATACACCTTTATTACCTATTGGACAGTATATCATAATATTGTCTACTATCAGCGCCTGTGTCTCTGACCTGTTCAGTGTGGACGACTGGCCTCAGTTGATCTCTGAGAACACACAGCTGTCTCTTCTCCTCCTCGTTACGCTGCTTTACCTGCAAACACATAACAGTCCATCTAACAGTTCACCTGAACAAAGGCAGCTTCACTAATCCAGGTTAAAATGCTGTAATCAGGTTTAAATGATCCCATTAATTCTGATCTTGTCTATTTTGCTCATGATTCAAGGTTTGATTTCTGTTCTCATTGTTTTTTTATATTTTAAATAACACACACAGTTGCATATCAAAAATGTGACAAGGACTTTCCTGACTGGTTTAGTATTGCTCTTTTATGTCATCCACAAAATCCTTTTCTCTTGAACTGTCATCTCACAGAAGGTGAAAAATCTCACAAGCAACCTCCATTTTTAAGACACAGTACTTATTTCGGGAATTTAATGTTAGAGTAGGCAGAAGGGATTTGCTTTTGGCATTATTGATCATTAATAGACTTTGTAGCTGTAAAAAAAAAACTGAGCGATCTGGCTATCTACTTCAGGCTCTGTTTACAACAAAATCTTTAGTGTGATGGGAGGCTTTGACCAATCACAGGGCGGTTCACAGAGAGAGACCTGTGTGCTGTTCCACTACACATAGTGTGCATACAAGTACTTTGTGGTGCTGATGTGTTCACAAAATCTTCTAAAAAGTTCAAAAATCCTAAAAAGCAAACTTGTTGCTGTGTAGTTGTTGTTGTCGTACCGTGGTCAGAACTCCCTGCAGCTCCTCCATGTACTGCTTCAGCCTCTGAGTGGTGGAAACACACTCCTGCAGGAAACTACACACACATATATACAGTAAATACAACTATCTTTTGCGTAAGTGCGTGTACCTGGTATTCCTTATGTTGTGGGGACCTAAATCTGTTTACACAGTCACATTATGGGGACATGGGGGACAAAAATCAAGTCATCAAATTAGGCTGAGGTCAGGGTTAGGATTAGGGCATTAGTAATTATGGTTAATATTAGAATAAGTCTCCAGGAAATGAATGTAAGTCAATGCAGTGTCCACTAAAATCATGGAAACCAGTGTGTGTCTGGATATCCTTACTTGTTGTGGCTGTGGTAGTGTTTGATGAGGTTCTGCAGCAGGTCAACTCCTCTCTTTGTCTTTATCTCATTCACCTTAATCAGATACTGGGAGACAACAGAGGGGAGCAAGTGTTACAAGGAAAGGAGGTTGCTGCACATGATGTCAGTGATGGATGAGTTTTAGAGCTGTTGAGAAGCAGCAGGAGAGAGGATTATAGGCAAGTGAGGGAGGATCAGGAAGAAGATAGGAGGAGAAAAGAGAATAGGAAGGGCAGAAAGAGCAGTAGAAATAGGTATAATAAAAAAATGAGGAGAATATTCCAATACCGTCTATGTTTCCATTATTTCAACTGATTTCCAGATTAAGCAAGGATCAAATAAACAACAAAGAAAAGAACTGGGATGTTGCCCAAGGTGGAAATCATGGGTTGGGATGTGGGTGTGTGTTGCTACATCCAAACTACTCCCTTTTCATTTAAAAACAATATTCAAAAATAAATGGAGCTAGCGGTGTTGGGGACTCTAAAACTCTGAGGTAGTGTGGACAGTAGGCACATCTGGAGTAAATGAATGCCTGTGTGTGTGTGTGTTTGTGTGGAGGTGGTGCCTAACCTCACACATGCTTAATTGGAAGGAGCGTCTCTCCTTCTCCAGCTCCTCTGCGATCTCCCCTCCGCTCACCTCAGTCCTAACCATCCCATACTGACGGGCCAACTCCCTCTTCTCTTTCTCCACCTGCTTACTGCAAACGCACACACAGAAAGGTCGTATGAATGCTGCCGAGTTACACTTCATTTACCCACATATGTCAATCCTCTTTTTTACTTTCATCATGAACATGAGATTCAGAAAATCTGGATTTGTGACAAATCATCAACAGTCACCGTGAGCAAACTCCACCCGTGTATCATCACCACTCACAATCTGCTCTCATAGTCCCTCCACGCTCGATCAAAGGGCTTCTTCAGATCCTACAGAGACGAAGACAATGACAACATTTCACTAAAGACATCCATTCCAAGTGGGAATCCCACTGACCAGAATAGCACGATGCAACCGTCCAACAAGTGATAGCTACCATAACTTTTACACAGAACAGTAGGAAGAAAGACAGCCCCACCCTGAGGCCACACTGAGCAAATAGTTACATGAAAAGAATTTATGACAATCGCTAAACTGCTGTGAAAAGGTCTATCAATCCATCCATGTTGACTTGAAGTCACTGTGACAGACCATATCAATAATACGGGTGATAAGAAAACCATAAATACTGATATATATATATATATATATATATATAATGCTCACCCCCTTCACTTCCCTCAGGTCTCCTTTAACCAGAGAGTCCAAGAAGAAGTTGATGTTGTAGAGCATGCTCTTCAGCTGCACAATACCCACATAGAACAGAATAGAACATTATCATTGTGACAACAAGAAAACTAGTAGTGATCTTCTGAAAATCAGTGCATTTAAAAAAAAAAATCAACATATAACACACTAACAAATAAATATGAGATATACCAAAAATAACAAAGTCACCAACAGTGACATAGTAAACACATACTTCAACAATAATGGAGATAAAGAATTAATGCTCAGTCAGGTTCATTAAGTGATAAATAAAGTTGTCTTTTAAAAAACGTTGCATGTTTACTTCCACTGTCAACAAAAACAAAATACAATGAGCCAGTGAGGACTAACATCATAATATTGTTTACGGCTTTACCATTGAGTGGTATGAAAGACCCTCCTGCTTTCCCGTAAATTATCATTCTTCCAAGAATTTCAAACTTCCCATGCTCGGAAACAAACCAAGCACTGCACACATTGTAAGTCCTTTCTCATGCCAAACTTCATCACCTGCAAAGGGGAGTCAATTGTCCTGATGATGGTGGGGCTACAGCAACATTAGAATTTTGAAAAATTTGAACATTTATAACGTATGTAACGTAACGTAACGTAACGTAACGTAACATAACATAACATAACATAACATAACATAACATAACATAACATAACATAACATAACGCACATTAAATGTCTTCCAGTAGATGGAGTAAAACCCCTAATGGTTCTTAGTCAGAGGGTTTCACCATAAACCAGCTTGGACAGAATTGTTATCAGGTACAGTACAGTTCAGTCAGTGTAAAGTCTTACAGCTATCACTTACCAAGTTCTTCATTGGGGATACGAGCTCTTTAGAAAAATCTGCAAAACGATAGAAAGCGGAGCCAACCTCTGTCTCTCCATTTGAGTGACAGTTAACCGACAGCTTCTCCATCGAGTTGATGTATTGCTCCAGGTGAGACACGTGGTCTAACGGAGAGAGACAGTGTCAGTGCAAATGTGTGTGTTATGACCAGGCCTAGGGGTAAACCTGATCGCAACAAGACTGTGGAGACTCCCTCTTCCCAACTTCCAACAAAACCAGCAGTAACACACTAAATGAACCATTTTAAAGCTTTATTAAAAACAAGCACAAGAATGCCTGCTGGCAGTCTGACTGAGAGTGGTGGAAACTGCAGCTGATCAGTTGATGAGATCAGATGATCAGGCCTCTTATAATGGAACCTCCTGTGCAGGACCAATCAGCTCTCAGGATCCACCTGGACACTCACACACACACACACACGTCATTCAATCAAACATGCACACCTGCAACCTATTACACTCACATGCAGACTCATGCATACAAAGGAAAAAGGAACCCACGAGCCTGGGGTCGTAACAGTGTGTGTGTGTGTGTGTTCTTGTACTTGTTGCTGAGTGAGGAAAAATCATATAAACAATACAGAGTGAGGACATTTTGACAAAGTGAGGACATTTTGGCTGATCCTCGCTTTTTTCATTCCTTAAAAGGGCTATTTCAGGGTTAAAATCCTGGTTTTAGGGTTAGGGTTAGAATTGGGTTTAGGTTAAGGTTAGGGAAACGGTTAGGGTTAGGCATCTAGTTGTGATGGTTAAGGTTATCGTAAGGGGCAAGGGGAATGTATTATGTCTATGAGGGTCCTCACTCTGGTAGAAGTGCAAACATGTCTGTGTGTGTGTATAATACCTTGTCCTGACGTGTATTTGGCTTTAGCAGCTTTCTTCATTTTCTGCAACACCAGTCGATCACTGTCCAGAGCCTAAACACACACACACAGAGAATCATTCTTTGTGTATCAGTCAAAATCTGCTGAATGTGTGTGTGTGTGTGTGTGTGTGCAGAGGTTCAGCTTTGTTCATTAAACAAAAACAAACGCATTCCCGTGTGAGTCGACCTGTTTTTTCAGCCTAAACCTCCACTGGATGTTGAGATTTCTAAATTGTAATATCAGTCTGAACTTTGAGTCATAACATAGAAACCACCACAGCAACACAAGGGCCTTGAAAGTAAAGCAGCTGAGTGGAATTTATATTGATTTTGTCATTAAGATTTAGTGCTACATTTTGGATTCGGTTGCTATAAATGCAGTGACCCACCGATGTAACCCTTAGCCTTGGTAACTGCCCAGTCCATCGAGTGTGTTTCACTCTGCACCAGATAATTTACACACAAGTCTGTGATTTATTTCTGGTGCAAAGCATTTATAGATCATCTTAAATACAACAGGTAATTCAGACCGCACGGTGCAGGTACAGTCAGTGTAAAGCTATGTATAACACTATTTTTTCCACTTTTCATTCTGAAAGCCGTCAATAAAAAAAGACATTTGGCAAAAATAAAAATGTTGTATCTGTAACTCTTGCAACATTAAAATAAACAAAAACAATGTTTTTTCTGACAGAATGGATTAATTGATTTGTCACTAACCGACCAGTCCATCCCTGCAGTTCATTGTGATGATATTTACTGTTTTCTTACAGAAGACTGAAACATGATGTAGTCAATATTACTGAAGTTGTTGTCAAACCTCCCTAATCCACGTGGCTTCAGGCAAGTTCTGAGGGAGGAGCTTTGAAGACAGAGCAGACACGAGGAGGTGGGATGGATCGGTGCAGTGTTTGCTATAGCAGCTGTTGTCCACACTCCTACTACACAGGATTTTTTTTCTTCCCCCCCCCCCCAAGACAATTTAATTTATTGATGGCTGTCCGGAAATGAAGACAATTTAAACAAATTACATCATGGATTACAGACCATAGCTTTAACTTGTTTTCCCAGGGTGTGCAGGCTGAAGCTGACCTCATCTCCATTAACGATCATCTGTCGTCCTTCCCATTAACAATAACAATAACAATACATGCTAATGAGGATTAATCTGTCGCCATGGTAACATATGGCAACTCCGCAGGGAGTAAAAGGGGGGCCAGCTTTAAGTCTTCAGGTCAGTGACTCCATGCATGTGTGTGTGTGCATGTACATGTACATGTGTGGGGGGGAATTCAAGGATAAAGGCGAATATAAGCATAATATAAACACAGACCAGCTCCAGCAATAAAACAACAGGTAAGTGGATTTGATGTGATGGAAAAATTTGTGTCTAATCATTTAAAACTTTTTTTTTATTATGTTTAATTATTCTCCATGACTTTGTGGTGTAACAAAGTCAAAAAAATCAGTTTTTAGGATATATCAGTGTATAGTCACAATAAAGTTACATGTGATGTGTTTCTTTTGGCTTAAAATAAGCATTGTTTATCTACATCAGGACCAAGTCCTCTTCCACACTCCTCCATGATGCTATGTTGCTATGGTAACACTTTAAAGTGCAGTAACAACATGGTAAAAGTATTGTAATAATTTTATAACAGTGAGGTATTGTTATGATACCATCTCATTTCTAATGCAGTTTCCAGTTTGGTAATAATGGTAATAGTAATAAGGTCATAGGTAACATTAATGCAATACTTGCCCATAAAAATGATATATTTACCAAAGAATAAAATCAGAATAAGTGATTTTGATAGACTGATCAGAGCGAGCCGTCACACTGAAGTCAAACTGAACAATGCCAAACTGTAGATCAGTTAAAATAAAACGTAAAAATCCTGAAATAATGCCTTAATCTTCAACATTTAGCAAGGGAATTTCAAAACTCTCAACATTTTACAGAGGAGTTCAACGTATTTAGTGACAGCGCTGCTGAAAGCCACACGTTGGTCATGCAGGAAGTCCTGAACTACTCTTTTTAATGAACTGACTTCAATGAGTCATTTCACCGAAAACAACTGCTTTGCTCATCACTAGTTTATAAGTCACAGGCAGTTTCCTGCAGCTGTGCTTTGGTGACCCCCGCCCACAATAAGGAGGTGCTATAGTCATGAAAAACAAGGTGCCTGATACCCGAGTATAGCCGAGCCGTGCTAAAACTGTATGCTCATGAATATTAAATTGAATCAATTGTCTTTCATGTTGTGTTGTGTTCTCATTTCTGTAGGCAAAAGTGGGTGTCTGTTAATTCTGAGTCCCCCCCCCCACCCACCCCCCCCCACCCCCGTGGGTACCCCAGAGTCCCCCCCCCCACCCCCCCCCCCCCCCGTGGGTACCCCACTACATTCTTCTGACGCCCCTGCATTACACACTCGTTTTATTTTTACCTCCAGGCACTTTAGTCCGACCCTGATGATCACCTGACCGTCATGAGTCATGAAACCTGAATGAGTGACTTCAGTCCAGTAGTCTGAGATACTGACCTCCTCCAGCAGGGAGACGGTGTTCCTGCAGCTCATCATCTTGGAGGTGAAGGAGGAGGTGGTAGGGGAGCTCCAGTCCTCCTGGACCTCCTGCACGAACTCTGACACCGACACACACTCTGGCATGGTGCCGGGACAGACAGACAGACCGACCAGGACTGACTGAAAAAACCCAAACCCACACAAAAGAAACTGGGCGAGACACAGAGGCAATAATAATAATAATAATAAAAATAATAATAATAATTTAAAAAATACATATAATTGTTTAAAAATGCACCGTGTAGTTATTTATGTGAAAAAAAAATCCCATCAGCTTCATGTCCCCAGTAGATTAGAGCATTTACAGGCTGATAAACCGATAATTGCAGAGCGGATGCGGTCAGTGTCAGCAGCATCGAGCTCCTCCAGTTTCCCCAGACAAAAGATGATAAAAATCCAACAGGAAATTAAACCTTAAGAGGCTCCACAGTAAAAAAAAAAAGAAAAGAAAAAAAAAGAAAAAAAGCTCCAATCTTAAATAATCTCGTTTAATCCCATTAACGTGTCCAAACTAACGGGTCTCTTTCCGGCGGAGAGTCTTCATTCAACCCGCCCGGGTGTGTGTGTGTGAACCAGCTCACAAAGAGCACGCGAGCCGAGCGGAGAAGCGGAGCCCGGAGCACCGGCACCGGCACCGGCTTCACATGCGAGGATAACCCGGGTCTCTGCTCTCCGCTCCAGTGTCCGCTTCATGTCTTCTTTCACCATCAGCTGTGTCTCTTTCTTTCCCCGGATTTTTCTCCTTCAATCAAACCGCACGGACAGGCGCGTTCACGGGGCACGGCGGCGGAGCCCTGCTGCTGCGGCGGCGGCGCGCACTGCTGACCGAGCACAGAAGTACCGACACTGTGCACACAGACCGTCCGCGATGTAACGCTAGGAAAGAAAGAAAGAAAGAAAGAAAGAAAGAAATAAAGAAAGACAGAAAGAAAGAAAGAAACAGCCTTCGCGTGGTTGTGTTTGAATGTTAACATTGTTTATGTTCCGTTCGTGTGTTATGCTGTGAACCAATTCTAAATTCAAAATACAGTTAAAGTGATGTCATTATTTTTGAGGGTATTTAATTTCAGACTTCATGATCAGATTCTGAAGGTCACCAAACTCAAAATGATTATTTTATTTATTTATTTTTTCAAATTTCAAGACAAAATCCAACAATTGACCATTCAAATTTTACTTCAGGGGTTCCCAACCTTTTTGAGAAGATGGACCAGATGGATATGAGATGATATAATGCATAAACTATCTTTAAATTGTAAAGTACTGTACAAAATACAGGAAAGTAAGTACTTAACTCTATTGTGTCTCATTACTGTGAGTCTGCAGTGATTGTGTTACTATGTGTGTCACAGTGAGACTTGTTCTGGTTTGGTACTTTTTAATAAATAACTATAAATTCCCTTGTGGTATTAGCGGCCTGATTTGACGCAGCCGCGTTGCAGTCTCCTGCCATACTTCATGGAAAAGTCAGAGAATTGCCAATTAGGGGTTCATCATCTGGGAAATATGAGGGCTGCACAAAATAGAATTCCCCCCACATTTGTTCACCCCTGTCGATGAACGACTTGACTGATGCCATGTTGCACAAAAAAGAGCAACAAACTCATCTAACAACAGCCTCCATATGTTTGCCTTAAGCTGAAGTGTGACGTGGTCTTCAGACATCACTTCCCCGTTTAGTCTCTGATAAAACAGGCCATCACTGTTCTGAACACAAGCCAACATCACCAGAGGAAACAATCAGAGCACACTTCTGTAAACAAACCGTTCTGACTTCCCGTTGTTCAAACTGAAGCGTAAGATCAAGTCTGCCGGCTTTGATTTCACTCCTCACAATTAGCCATTTACTAGTAATCACACTCGATTATCCAAATAAGAAAAACACGCGAGTCGGTACATGCTATGTTTGGTTATTCACCATTTCCACATAGTTTATACCTTTACATTTATGTGAAACATAATTAGTCATAAATGTGTGCTTTTGTTCATAAGGTGGCTCTAATTTTAAAACAACAATAGGTAACTTTTACACATAAACCATTGTCAGATGACAGAACGCTGATGAAGCAACAATGATACAATAGAGAAAGCTCTGTGGAGAGTTTATGGGAACTAAGATAACAGAGAGGCAATAATGTGTGGTTTTTGAGTTGCAGCTGGACTATATTGAGTTTATAGGTTTGTATATAGGAATATGTAGTACGTTATGAAGCTGAAGAAGACCAAATAATAGAATTTCGCCTTACACACACACGACTCTCTCTGTGTTTCTCAGTATAGCGGTGTTAAGACTGGTGACGTGACACCTAATGGAGGCAACAACAACAGTCGAGCACAAAGGTTTCAGAAGTGAAGTCTACTCAGCAGTTCAACAGCATAAATGTTGTTAATTTATTTACTTATAAAAACATAGTATCAACATCATCATAATCTTCCACTTATCAGTGCAAAATATACTTATTTTTCCCTTACTTTCTGGCTTACAACATAAAAACAACTACATATTTAATAAAGACACCTACCTTGTACACAACAGATGTTTTAAGTTTTGGAAAAGTGCAGATTTATCACATCAGATATGTGACATAAGATTGTCTATTATAACTATAACAGTTTTAACAGTCAAACAGTATTTCAGTTACATAATATTGGTACGAATATTTGCTATGGCTGAATTTGCAGGTGTCCAGTGATTAATGTTTCCGATCATGAACGAGTCTGAAAGTAATACAGACTCTTCATTATTTGGTGGCTGATAAAGGCAACACAAAATTACAACATGTGAAACACTTTCACAAAGCTTGAGACAAATTCACATTCAGGAAAAATTAAAAATAAAAATAAAATTAGTTGATACAAATTTACCAGATGCAGAACAATTTAACAAGTGCTGAGACAAATTTACAGTTTGGAAAACAAATTTACAAATTGTGAAACACTTCCGAATCCTGAATCTAATTTACAGAAGCCACAGTCCAGCGGGAAGGAGAATGTACCTAGTGCCGCAATTCACCCAGAAGTGACAGGATGAGAGGTCAGTTTAGTAATTCTCTGAGTTTATGGTGTCCGATGGTGCGTTCCATTTGCAGTCCATACTCAGAATTTCCCTGGTGAATTCAGATTTCTCACTCAGAAACTCAGGGCAACCTCTGACATGGCATTCCAAGTCATATATGTTGCACAGTAAATCAGTCGTACACATAGTACCGTTTTATTTTTGACCGCAGACATGTTGCTATGGTGTTGGCATGTGCAAAATTTCATGTACAGTGTTTTTAATTGATTGGTATTGCTAATAATGGCCAGCACGAGATACATTTCATCCATCTTTTTTCACAAATTCCACACTGGAACGCGGTGAACTCGGGGGTGACGTCATTCCCAGTTCCGATTTCTGATGTGAATGGAAAGCAATATTGCTATGAAATCATAGAAGCCTGAAGGCACTGACCTCACACTCTATCACTCGCTGCATTTGATACATTCCGTTTCCATCAGGACTGGCTTTTGTAAAACTGTCTCAGTACTTGTTAAAGTGGTTTGCGTCATGTCAATTTGCTTTGTGAAATTTACTTTTTTTGGGGGAAAATGTACCTTTTTTAATCTTGAATGTACATTTGGCTCTATCTCTGTAAAACAGCGTCACACCCTGTGTCATATTGTTCTGAACTTACCAGCCACTGTATTTCTCCCATTAAAAGTATATTGCATCTGCTTGTTTTGTTACTTCATCCATTGACGATGAGTGCAGAGATTTGCTGGGGGAGCGTGTAGACGATGAGGGCCAAGAAGATCGAGAGGATGGCGAGGATAATCAGCGCAATGATGAACTTCTTGAACTTTTTCCAGATGAGGAAGATGAAGGTCTTCATTGGGTTGACGAACCAGTTGAAGCTGGTGGTAGGACGACTGAGGGAGGGACAACAGGAGACTGGTTACCCATTTGATGACACTGAAACTGTGAAACTGTGTTTGTGTGTGTGCTGTACTTTGGTTTGTCCAGAGCCTCCGGTTCTTTGCGTCCCCGCCCCACAGGGTTAGCCTCCGCTTGCTCCAATGTCACGAGCTGAAGTTCGGCCTCCACCTTTCCCTTCACGCACACACACACACACACACTTAATATTTACATATACACTACCGGTTTGGGTACACTTGGGTACACATTCTCATTGAATTAAATGAGAAAGTGTACCCAAGTGTACCCAAACTTTTGACCGGTAGTGTACATATAAATAAAGGCCACTCCCTTATAATGCAAACATCTGTGGGGCAGAGTTAGAAAAATATTTTTGTTGGGTTTTTGTACCATTAACAGGAAAGTGTTGCCGCTGCTGTCAGTGTACTGGAGTTGCTCCTGCTTCATCTTGCTTCTCTTGTCCTTGCTCTTCTTGCCTTTCTTTTTCTTGGCCTGTTTCTCCTTCTCCTCCTTCTCAAAGTCCTCGGCCGTCTTCAGGCGGGTCAGTGGCCACCAGCCCTTCATCTTCTTGGCGCGAAAGATGGAGAATCGGGGGTTTGCCCTTTCCTTTGCCATTTCAATCTTACACTGACTGGATGACTTTGCTGGTCGTACCATGTCACTGAGACGCAGCTCAATGGAGCCTGGACAAGAAGGGACAAAGGAGAGGAGAGAAGATGAGGACGAGGAGGGAGAGAGGGACAACAGCCTGTCATTTACACAAAGATTTTGGTAAATCTGTTCTGTTATCTGAAGCTTAATTTAAAAAGAAAAAGCTTGGGTTCCTATGAAGGAAACTCTCAAATATTCTATTTTACTCAATGGCTCAGTTTTTCAGGTCTTATTTATCCCTGCTTGGACACTTCAGACTTAGATTGACAGTTTGTCTTTTTCAGCTGAGTGGTTTTGTACACTTTATTCGCCTGCAAAGGACAACTCTAGGTCCATATTCAATCAACCACTATCAACATTTGTTTCAGTATCTCACTACCTCACTTGTGTTTCAGAGATCCAAGTTCATTCCTTAACCCAAAGTTTGCCGCAAGTAAAGTTTGCACTTTCCCTGCGTGAACGCATCACTCTGTGTCGCCACAGACATGAAAACATGAAAACAAAACACCGCTATACTGAAAAACGTGGAGAGAGAGAGAGAGAGAGAGAGAGAGTTGAATGGAGCTGATAAGAACAATCTGAATCATGTGAACTAATTTGACACTGGTTTAAATGTAATGGACATTCATTTATAATGAAAAGTTTCAGACTACAACTTGAACAATGATTAAAATAAAAGAAAATACAGCAAAGAAGGGATTAGACAGAGAATTTTGGGAGACATGAGTACAAAAAGACTGCTGCAGAGCTGTGAATATTCTATTAAATGGATCAGGACGCAGATCCAGAATAACAGTTGACTGATATACTGTATGTGAACATGTTGGTAATTAAAATGCTGACATATGTGGTCCAGTAAAAAGTATGTGTTACCAAGGAAGTCGTTGGCTGAAATGCGATCATAGTCCCACACCTGCAGCACCAGAACAGCAGGCTGTCGAAACTCTGACTGCTCCAGAGAAAAGAAGGACTCCTTCTTCTTATAAACCACCTCTTTCTGCAAGACAAGAAATCTACTACATTTAGACCAAATGTATTCGTAAAATTCAACGACTTTTTTGCCGCAGAATTAATTACCAACACGGTATGAATAAACACTGGTTTGGCTCCTCCTTAGAGGAGAGATAATTCTTAGAGATAAAATGTGAGAAGGTACGCACACATTCAGTTGACTGTTTTTAAGGTTAAATCCTGATATTAGGGTTAAGGTTAGCATTACGGCTGTCATTAGTAAGCAGTGGTTAAGGTTTGGGTCAGTCAATGTGATGGAAACACAACTCTCTCTGTGTGTGTATACCTCAGTAGGAAGGTAGTCGAAGCGGAACACAAATCTCCAGTTGAAGTTTCCTTCTCCAGTCAGAGAGTTAAAGTGAACGTCAGTCTCCTGTTTTTGCTCTAGTCCCTTTATCCATCTGCACAGACAACACACCACAACGCTGAACCAGTTGAAGACATGTCGAACTGTCTACAATGAGCTTTGCTTCAATGATTTGATTTATTATTAGTCTGATTTTATTTTTTGGTCAGTGTAACACAGTCTAGCACAAACTTCCCCTACTTGAAGTAGAGAGCAACAAATAATTAATTTCATGAGGTGTTATTGGGTCTAATCAATAGCCTACCCCTTCCTTACTTTCACATTTTCGACTTGCATACACACATTCTATTTACTTCTTGTTTAATTGCACTTCCTTTACTCTTGAGTTACATCATGATCATTACCATGATCTGCACAATATATTACCCTTTAATAGATTCACTCTGTCTGATTCTTTTTTATAGTGATCTTTGCATTATTGCTATTATTATTTATTATAGAGAAAGAAAAACAAGACATAGAGAAGCATGGCCTCTTTTATGCTTCTCCATGTATAAAATTCACTGGTAGAGGTAAAGAGTTGCTAACATGACTCTAAACTTGGACGAACTGGTGTCACGAAAAAGTATGACACATTAGTCACAAACAGGGCTTGCCGTGGAACCTGTAAAACCACAAATTTTATGTGGTATTAGTATTTAATGATATGTTGCCTTAAAGCAATGTTCAGGTATTTTGTGACCTACTGAATAGCTGCATGTTAGAATAGATTTAATTACATTCTTACAGCTGCTACACTATGACAGAACCGTCAATCAGATGCAACAGCTTAATTTGAAGAATAATAGTTCTTTTATATTTTATTCTGATAATATTATTAGTTGATAGATATTTTATTTTAATAGGTTTTTGATCAAGTTTCTGGCTCTAACCCTTTCATGTAGATGTCGGAGGAAGGGTCACCGGTGAACGGGTTGATGTCTCCTAGAAACACATCATCAGTGTTCCAGATGATTACTCTCAGCTCGTACCTGTTGCCATAGACACAACAAAGATTATGTACACATTGTAGCTCATTCTCTTTTTCTTTTCACTACTATGTTCTATTTTTTTATAATCTACAGTATGTGACAGTGTGTTGACCTACTGTTCGGGTTGTCGGGGCTTGATGTCAACGGCAGGTGGGGCTGGAACGTCAGTAGGAAACATGTCCACCCACATGTGAAGGTAACCCTGCAACATGCACATACACCAACAGCTGACGATATTTAGTCACATCAGTGACACTGTGTTGTCAGTAATGTTGCTGTGACTGATTATTGTATTATTGTTGTTTGTGTTGACACCTGTGGCAGTCCAGGTTTGTCTTGGTTCAGCAGGGACCGGATCTCCACGTGCTCTGGAACCAGAGGGAAGGCACCAGGGAGGAACTCTTTCATTTCTCCCCAGCGCTGCAACACACTCAGGGCTGCATGTTCCTCTATCTCTGCTTCCTCTTCTGGAGAGAGCTCGTTCTTCTTCAAAAGAACTGAGGACAACAGTTTGCAGTGTTAATCATGTAAGAGCTGGTTAAGACTTGGGCCTGTTCCAGTACCAGGGGGTATTCTCTATGTGTGTTCACAGCCCTGCCTTGTTTGTCTATTGTCAGTCCTACCTTCAGGTACTGCATCAGGTGGGATTTTGAAGATCTTGTTGAGGACTTTGACCTCATGTGTCCTGTACTCTGGAGGTGGGATGCTGTTTTCTTTACAGAGCTCATTTAAGATGGTGGATGGCTTCTTTGCATCACGCCACATATTGTAACCATCACTGGAGAAAGACAGTAGTGTTAGTAGTGTTAGTTCTGGTTTTAAGACACTTTGTAACTGGCTTTTATATGCAGCTTTGGTAGAGTTTTGAGTCATGGATTTAGTATTAATGTCATCATTACTACAGTTTTTGTAGTTTTTTAGTTCCAGTTACACTATGATGTATTTTACTTAATTTGCATTATGTTCTTGTACTGATTATAATATGCCAAAGTCCTGGTACTAACACGTAATAGTCTCAATACTAACATGTTCTAGTACTGACTGTGTTAACAACCATCTCCCTGTTTATTGGACAACATAAGTATTTTTTTTGTATTTAATTTGTCTTTATTTTGATTTCCTTGTCATGTCTGTACAATTAACTTTTCTTTAACTTGGTCTTCCTTTCTTGTGTCCACTTGTCAGACTAACATGTTGCTGTCGGAGTACTAACGTGTCATAGTATAGAGCCAGACCACAACAAGCTCTATGTTTGCTGTAGAACCGGTTCTCAAGGTCAACCCGTGTTTCACCAACAACGTCATCAGAGCCCACAAGATCATGGTCCATCACCATGATCACCAGCTCTGTCTCTAGTGGGAAAGATACGGTGAATTCAAAGACCCTGAAAGATGCAGTCAGACAGTTAGAGTCAGACAATCAGAGACGGTTGGACAAGTACAAGTGGTACAGACAGACACTGACTCTCCAAACACAGGGTTGAGCTGTTTGATGATGTATCGATCTTTGGTGTCGAGAGACTGCTGTCCGACTTTAAGCATCAGGTACGGGTCAGCTTTGCCATTCGAGTCTGTGGGGGCCAGACTGGTAGCCTGGACACAAACAGAGAGATGAGTGGAATGCGGGACTCACAAGAGAACACACTTTGGGTTTAAATAATATAAAGTCAATATAAAGCAATTTCATGCAGGAGAGTTTTATTTATTTATTTATTTATTTTTACAGAAACAAAATAATTGTTTTGTCTTGTCTTTTTTTATAGCAGCTTACTCATATCATTTAGATTTATGAGCATCAACAACAGTGCAACAACAGTGCAAATAGACTTAATTTTATAGATACTATAAAATACTTTTTTGATTTCATAAAAGATTAGATAGGGACAAGTACCTTAATAATGTAAACCCGAACTAAGACTTTAATTGGTGAGTTTTTGGGGATTCCGTCTGTGATCTGACACTGAGTGTTTTCTACATCTTCAGTATCAATCGGATAAACCAGGAAAGATCCCTGAGGAGAAAGAGAGCACACAGTATGATGAACCCTTACCAGAAGAAAACAGGCAGACTGACAAGCAAACACCTCTCCATCTGCATTACCTTGTATTTCCCCATCAACCTTTCCTCTCCATCTTCGTCCTCGTCTTCACCGCTTGCTTTACCTTTGTACAGTGGGAAGATTTTCAGCCAGTCTTGAAACTGACTGAACTCTGACTCCAAATCACCCCCATACACCTGAGTTCACACACAAACACACAGTCAGACATTTGAAATTAAAAAAAATACATTTACTCCAAAGCTGTCTGTCTTCACTTGCCTGTCTGCTAAAATCACGAGTCTGGGGAAAACTGTCTCAAACTGAAACTATTTTATTTTTATGTGCATTGGTTCTGCACATCCAAGACCTTAATAATCAGGTCTAGTAGCGTATGACTGTGCCACTAATGGTCTCCCAAGTAGATTCAGGTGGATTGGAGTCTACCGAAGTCCAGGTTCTTTGGGTAGGATTCCACTAAAGCCTTTAAATCAGGCTTTATAATGAATTTTTGAACACAGAGTTTGGGTATGTATCTGTGGACGCACTATCTCAAGGCACAGCTGATGAATGAGGAATATATCCAACTGTGGTTTCCACTAAGGCAGATTTCATTTGCATACTAAGTGTTGAATCCCCTCCTTCAGGTCAGAGTTAAGATCTCACATACCTTCAGTGTAGCAATTGCCTTGCGTTTTGGAGGCTCAGTTTCAACCACCACCACTTCTTCCTCTTCTTCATCTTCAATGTTTGCCATGGACAGATTCCCTGCATCTGAACAAAAAATAAATATTAACACTGCCAAACAAATCTGTTGTCTTGCCATTGCTTTTCGTGTATTTAGTATTCTTTATTTTTCTGTTGTTGTTGGTTTCTTATTTCTCAATATAATGCTGTGTTTTCACAAACATAGCTTTCACAGCAACATCAGCGTTAAGTTCATAAGGGTCATTGTGGCTAAAGGCCTTTCCCTAATGAGTAGAGACTCTTGTGGCATCTGATTTAATGCATGTATTTACCAAATGACATGTACAATACACCATAAGGTTTATGTGCAATGCTCCTCTGTCCAAATTGTTTTGGCCATGTCGAGTAACTCTTTAATAGAGACAAATTATGGAAGTAGGTAAATGATTTCATGTAGAAACACTGTCATCCTTTCCCTTCAATATGTGATGACTTATCGAATGATTTGTCATTTTATGACAGCACAACCTCGAGGAAATTTGCAGAACTGCAAGTGAATACACTATAGTTCTGAGAGCAGTACAGTGCATTCAGAGCAAACAGACTCCTTAAATTTGTAACATTTTGACAAGTCGCAGCTTTATCGATGACAACAAAGCCAAAAGAAAATAGTAGAAATTTCTGTCAAATTGATATGAGTATTTCATTCAGCCATGAGTATCCTTGAATTGTTTCGCACAGTCTGAGAATCGCTTAATGCATGTCACAGTGAAAATTCTGTTTAAACTAAGCAAAATAAAAATGAATATAAGAAAACAGCAATGTATTGACACTTAATTGAACAGGGGGTACATTTATGACTGTAACAATATAACTGAGCTGTACCTGCATCTGCTTGTTCCTCCATCTCTTCTTGCTTAGCAGCCTGTAGACAGTCAACAGATTGGCTGTGTGAAAAAAACTGACTGATCTCTGGGATTATTTAACTGTATTTTTACGTATGATCCATGCAAGGAAATTCATCATTAACATGTAGCCAAGATTATCGTTTTTTAATTCTTCCACAGTGATTAGTATTTTCAGGTCATTGTATTTCTAGTCTGGCCTTTAAAATGCATGAACCATAAAAAGAGAATGAAAGGTTATAGCCACATTCTCACCTCTCTCTCCAGTTCATCCAGGGAAGCGTAGTATTTCGACCACCAGTCCAACTCCTCCTTCTCTGGCAGCTCCTCCTCCAGTTCCTCCCCCGTCTTTTTCAGTTTCTTCCCAGGAAACTGAGTGGACGGGACAACATCATTTATAGTTGTATTTATTTAATTTGAATTTTTTTTTTGCATTATCAATTCAACAGAAGATTAACATGCATACACGAACCAGCTTCATGGGGTTGAAGGGAATCCTCGACTGTTTGAAGGGCAGGTTGCTTAATCCCATTTTCTTCATTGACGCAAGAGTGCTTACCCTCTCCGTGTTCTGATTCACTATAGAAACTGGCAAAGAACAATTAACTTCAAACAATTACTTCAGACTAAATGTTTACTCAGCTGTCACCTACAGAGGTCATTGCCGTGAAAATACATCCTCTCGGACAAATTCACACTCTATCGTTATGTCAAAACATTTGGAGTGACTCCTGTTTCAAAACCTCATTCAGTACATTTTTTCCTGTAGATGGGAATCACCCTTTAGACCTATTGGACTCGTTAAAGGTTATGTTAAAAAAGAGAATGACTTTAAATTACAGGACAGTAACAACATGGTAACAGTATGGTAATATGTTTGTAATAGGGAAGGACCAGGATGACATTTCCATCTTATTCCTAATATAATTTACACCTTAGTAATAAATAAGAAGGTAGTAATGTGGTAATGAGGAGATAATTTTACAATAGTTATATCCAGGTAATAGCTTGCTAAAGTATCATAATAAAATGGCTGTCACTCAAAATTGACAATTACCATTTTATAAAGAGGATATTTATTCTTCTGTGTGTTTCTCACACATTGTCCATCACCACTGTCAAACTTTCATTTGGTTAGTATATAAAATTATTTCCTTGCATTATATTGTTACCATACTGTTACTGATCTGTGATATTAAGTCTTATATGTGTTCCATTTTGGAACATGAAGCTTGTTATGAAACAGAAATTAAATAGGTTAATGAATGACCATTGAAAATGCAATAGGGTTTTCATACATATTATTTCCAACATCACTGGTTCAGTGTCTTTTACCTTTTGGCCTTGGCTCCTCATCTTCCTCCTCTTCTGCCCCGCCCAGGGCATAGTCCATGAGACTCTGGACCACATGGGTCCCAACAAGAGCGAGGCGACCAAAGGCTCGATGTTCAACCACAAACAGAGTGAGGGGAGGGTGGAGGTAGACCTGCTCTGGCAGTTCCTGTTAAGACCAAAAAGGAAAACAGGAGGGAGGACATTGGTTGTGTTTCTATTCCGTATGCATGCCAGGGTGTGGTGACCTACCCAGCTGCACAGTAACTAATATCAGTAACCAACATTACTAACAGAAACTGACCACATCAATGTAGCGGACCAGTTCTTTAAAGTTGGGGTGACTTTTGTAGCTCTCAATCTCTTCAGACTCCAGCTGACGTCCCGCACATTCCACCCTCACCAGAGGGCGCTCCACCTCAAACAGCTGCACTCTCTTCAGCTCCCGCAGACCCCAGAACAGAACCTGATCACACACACAAAGACACCGGCAGCATCCTGTAAGTCTGTTGCCCCATCAGTGCTTACTGTTCGGGTTCTCTCAGTCTCTCAGTGGGCTGAGCTGCGCTGTGAAATCTCCGCACCTCCTGATCAGCTCAGCTTCATGCAAACATTTCATCATGTTAACCTGATCTCTACAGCATAAAACACCTAGCTCTTCACACCATCTTCATAAAATGGCTCCATTTATCGGTTGATATTCAAGCATGTGACAAACCTACAAAGCTTTTTATTCTTGGTCTTGTCTTATGTGGAAGACTTAGTTTCTCTTGTCTTGTGCTCCAGGTCCATCCACTGATCCATCCTGAAGAAGGATCCATCTGCTTAATCACTATTTAAACCTCTTTTTTTTCCTACTCTGCCTGAGCCATCTGTGACTGCATTCTTGGTGCTATACATCTGGTTACACACATATGCAACATGTCTGTGGGTGTGTTTGGGGTGTGGTGTATCAGACCTCAATCCTGAAGGTCTTCAGAACAGGTCGGACTCCTGCTGGGATGATGTAATATTTCTGTTCCTCCATATAGGTCAAGTCCTGAGGGTCCACACTGCTGGGGAGACAGGGCTGCAGGGGCAAGCATTTTTGTAGTTCAATATATGGAATTGACTCTGACACAAATGGGCAATTCCGGTTTATGAGAACTTAGTTAATTCGCTTGGATTTATAGTATCTATTATTCCTGAGTAATGTGCGTGCATCCTCCGTCTTTCTACAAATGTCAAAGTGTTTTTCAGTGTTGTCATGTTTTGCGAATGTGGGCATCTATAGGTAATTGTTCATGTACAAATTGCCACAAATAGCTGTGTAAAAATGAGACAAGGTAAGGGAATACATAGGTGGAGGATCCAAAATCTACTCTAATTCAGTTATGTATCATCATCATCCAGTTTTTTTACAATTAAAAAAAATAAAAACCTAAAAAGACCAAAATTACAGTCAAGAGTAGTACATGATTGATTTATTGAATCATTTAATGGGTTTTGATTTGACTTAATATTTACCTCTCCAAACCCAGAGTAGTCCAGCTCAATGAATTCGAAGGCAGCCAAGAGTTCACCGGCGGAGGTCCTGCCCTTGTTGATGTCAAAGAAGCGGAGGGAGGGCTTTTGGTAAAATAGCTCCACACCTTTAAATTCAGGCTCTGCATACGCTCGGCCCAGTGGCTTCGGACTACCCTGCTCAAACACAGAATCACACAGATGCTACTCTGACATACAAGTGGTATGCCTAAGAAAATAAAAAGAAAAACAATAACAAGAATAACAAGCGTTACCATTGAGTCATAGTCATAGATGTTTACAATGATCACAGGTGGGTCTCGTTCAAAGTCCTCTCTCGTTCCTTCCAGAAGGACTCTGTCGAACAACAGACACTCACACCAGGCTGGAGAGAGTGTGCCAGTCAGCAGCTGAGAACACACACAAACAAATCAGGCTTAGTTCACTGGCAATGGATTTTTATCCAACCGAACCTTTGTGTACCTACCCTGGAGACCTGACACTGGGTAGAGAAAATGACCTTGGCGAAGGGATCTGATAAGCCATTGCTGTCAGCTGCCATCAGGCCACGTGCTTGGTACAGGTGACATCGTAACTGGAAGTATCTGCTGTCTGCAGAGGAAAAGAGATTCAGCATCACCTAAACCCATGGACTGTAAAAAGTGGACATAGTCTTTCTTCTGGTTTGCTAGAGGAGGCGAACTCAAAAGTAAAACTATAGTTAATATCAAATGGGGGGCAAATCCCATTGAATGGAAGACAGTGGGGAAATGAGTCTATTTCTTAATATTTTCCTGCAGTTAATGCCCTCAATCACTTGTTTCAGGTTTTCTTGGATAGAACACAATGTCAGTTTTGCAAATTCTGTTCCCATTTACAGCAAACTAAATGATAAAGGACAAGTAATGTGATTGACAGCTGCGATTGTCCATTTGGAGCCTAGTTGCTCAACATGATGTTGCCCAAACGCCATGTCTACAGGTTTCAAACATTTCATCTTATGGGTGAGGTCACTACCAGTCACAGATGAGTTGGCCTTCATGGTTGACAAGCCAAAAAATAACAACATTTTCTATATTTATTTTAAGCCTGTCCTGAGGACCGACTGGTGGAGGAGGTGAGCTCACTTACCCTGGCAGGACAGACTGACAGGAAGCTTCCTCCTCCCCTCAAGAGAAAGCTTTTGCTCTTCTTCTTCGTCCTCTGCATATACAGGCAGAAACTCCTCCGGCAAGGAGTTGGTGGCCTCTTTACTGTACTTGGCTAAACCAAGCCACATGTAGACCTCTAGCTTTGCAAAGATCTCACTCGCTGAACTTCCTGGAGACTGAGACGATAGAGGAAACAGAACAATGAGCATCATCCTGTTCTGACGGCAGAACAGCGAGCAAGATGAACTTTGAAGTGTCATCTGTGATTTTATGTGGGAAACAACAAAAAAAAGTATTCTCCATAATTTAAAGGTCCAGCGTGTAAGAATTAATTAAAAATTGCAAAAAAAGGACTCCTCTGCTCAGCCCAGCTCAGTAGCCTCTGCATAAGGATGTAATTTTCATTCTTTGTATAGTAAACCTTTGCTTCAAAAAGGAAGCTCTAGAGGTTCTGATGTATTCATGATCAATTTCAGATTTCAACTGCAAAGGCATTTATGGGACATTCTCCATAAAGCAAAGCAAAAGTAAATAGAAAAAGCAAATTCTAAGGCTATGTAAACTGAAATTATTTTTATTTTGAAGTGAACGTATACTTCTACAAACATAATTTACAAACATACTTATGGGAATTATAGTGAATTTCTTTAAATAAACTCTTTCTTCTGCAAGATATTCCATACTGGACCATTAAAAACATCTGGAAATTCAGACTGAGATACAAATCATTTAGAATTCGTCACCATAAAAGTTGTACATTTATGTGGTTGTTGCCTCTTTCATCTGAATCTGGGTCCTTTTTATTATACACATATATGGACGTGTGTGAGTGGGTGATGAGTCAATAGTGTGTCGTGCATTTCAAAATATCAACTTTAGTGATCGGTGCAGAAAGCTCAAACATATTCCCGTGTTAAGTGAAACTATCAGAAATGTCAGAAACAGGACAGTCAACTATTATTGACTGATGAATCAATCCGTTCACTCACAATAAAACTAAGTGTAATCAGGGATTTTAGAAAGTGAATGCCAAGCATTGCAGATGATACTAGAGACAGAATGGTGACCCACCAATTAAATGGTGAGAATCTGAGTGATTTTAGAGATCATGGATGATTAAGAGATGTAACAGCAATGATCCTTGATGAGTTTAGATACTGTACCTTCATGTAGTAGGTAATGACTCGCCCACAGTCCTTCCCCCTCTTCTCCTCCACCAGTGAGAAAAAGATGGTGTGGGCAGGGATCCTGACATAGGCCAATCGCTTGCTTCCACTCATTAACCAGAGAAACACATCTGGGATGGTATTCTGGGGCTGGAGAGAGTGTGGTGTGGATGGGGGGGGGGGGGGGGGGGGGGGGGGGGGGGGGGGGGGGGGGGGGGGGTGTCAGACAAAAGATATAATAGATACTACAATCCTGGATGTCTTTATGGTGGCCTACAGTGACCTCTTTCTGACCTCTTTTGCCAGAAAGCGGAGTTTCTTCAAGAGTTTTCTGCTGTCCATCAAACGCTGTTTGGTGTTCTTTCTAGTCATCCTCCGTCTGGCTCTCACTGCCAGTCTGGCCAACAGGACCTGAAGACAAATCACACATTAATTTAAAAAACTAATGGAGAGATAGGGAAGTAGATAGTGATGATCGGCACAGGTGACAACAGACTCACCAAGTTCTTCTTGATTAATTCCTTCCTGCATCTGTCCAGTTTGTTGGGACGAGACTGAGTCCTCCTATCAGCAAACACGTTGAACTGTCTGCAAAGACAAAAATAGACAGACAACCAGGGGACCAGGCAAAGACAGAAGGGGAAAGACAGTGAGATGATTATGGGGACTAATCAAAACATGTCAAACTGCATTCTACTCAAAATTAGCTAACTGACTTGCAGGAGGCCACTAGCTCCAGCAGCACCTCCAACAGACGCTCCTTTGCGTTACTCTTCGGTCTTCTCAGGAGTCGCTCTACCTCATCGAGGCCAATCTCCTACAGAGTAGAGAGCAAAGACGACAAGACATCGCCACAGTTTGGTGACAAGGCCAAATACACATCACATGATTGTTCCTTTCAGAATTCTGAAGCTCAAAGATATTGTCTCCTACCAGTCTGTCTGCCATCTTGCTGAGCCAGTTTGCCTGATGGAGGCGAAAATTGTGATCTTCAAACTGAGTCCAGACAAACAGACAGGGCTTCTGTTTCATGGAGGGGGGCTGGAGGGGAATACACTGGAATGACCTTGGAGACACAGACAGAAAGAAAGACAGACTGACATGGAGAATGACCTTCAGGCCGCAGGTTAAATTTAACAATGTAAGTCCCTTTTAACGAATTACGATGATTACGTATATCCCATGGACAACTCAAAAAGATCAGAATAAATTTTGTCATGCTTATGTAAGATGATAATTGCTATAAGCTGGTAAAGTTGTATACAGATCAGTGGATTAAAATATAAACATTTCAGGTGCCGGTATATAAAATGCAGGTGGCAACGTGTTTATTATTGTTTCCCCCCCGTCCAGTAACTCCTACCTCTCTTTTTGGTTTAAGTCCAGTTTCTTCTTTTTTTTTGTATATCATTTTGAACACCATATTTTATGTTGTAGAATTGAAAGGTCTATTTGTTGCTTGCACTTTTTGTTTCCTGACAGTATTTGTTAGTTTTCCCTTACCTTCAGGTATTGTTAAAGCGGAAAAAAAATGGAAAAAACAAGGATGGATACACTGTGTTCTAGGAACCCAAGTAGGTGCAGACATGGTTCTTTACCTGTCATACTCAGTGGGCTGTGGTTTCATGGCATCAGTCACTGATCTGTTCCCAGATTCGGGACTCAGCACCTCCTCTCTGTCCAGCTCGTCCTCTGACTCCAGCAGACTCTGCACCTCGTCGTATAGATCCTCCCTGCTGCTCCTCAGCTCCTCTCTACTCCTTTGAAGATCCTCCCTGCTCTGGCTCTTCTTGGATTTCCCAACCCTTACCACTTTCCCATAATTCCCTGTAAGCAGCAGAACAGCTGGTAAAAATCGAAGACTTGAAGATTACACCAAATGTCTCCATCTAAAACATGACTGTATTAATAGAGCTGAAAAGGCTCCATGGATCACCATTACAAAAGATAGATTTGTAAAACTGATGACAAGACACCTTCATATCCAAACAAAGTCAATTGCTGTTCTTTACATAAAAATTTTGTACACATATGTGCAGTGGGCTTCATTTAAAGGAATTACACTTGAAAACTACAAACTACAGCCTATTTCTCACATATTTATAAATGATAACAATAACAATATGCCACTAATTCAACACTGAATTATTTCAGCCAAATGCATTGAAACGTTACCTACGCTGATCATCAATTTACCATTGACATAGACTGGTGAAAATACATAGAATACACCATTTACCTATGGAGAGTTCAAACTTCAGTGGTCTTTTGCCCACAGATGGGTCAATCATTGTGATTTCAAACAAGGATGCAAACAGCAGAAAATCCTCCATCTCCCCCAGAAATCCCTGGGAATGAACAAAATAAACCGAAGTGACTGAGAAGTGCAGACTGCCTCCTCACCGTTGTTACTGTCAGTCAGTCAGTGCTGAGGTTATTTTACATGTTCGAAACAAATAATGAATGAATTCATAGCTTATAAGAATCAAAAAACAGTTATCAAGGAGTGACTAGAATCACTGGGAGAGTTTATTATATCCAGCAACACAAAATTTAACAGGAATGGAACAGATGAAAAACTGGTAAAAGAAAAGATGGTGTTAGTGACGAGGGCACTAACCTGAGGGAGAGGGTGGATCGCCTCAATATCCACAGTAATAACTTCTGGTACTTCAACTCCTGCTTCCCCTGAGTCCAAACCACTGACAGCCATAGCTGCTAGAGAAAACAACAAGCAACTGTTCTTTGGATTCATGGGATTATTTAATTTAGCAGTTATCGCTGTAGTCAGTGCTTAAAGATTAAACTGGTATCCATGTTTTAATCTGAATATGGGCTCAGTGATGAGGCTGACTGATCTTAACAGGACCAGTGTGAAAGTGTGTCTCAGCGGTGGAGTCTTTTTCTCAAAAAACAGATGTTTTATGGTTTTTCCTTACTTCACTTGCTGAAACATAGTCTGGGCTAGTACTGTTCACAAACTTGGCCTCTGAATCATTTGCTGTGTGCATCAATTCCTCTCAGAATCCGTTTCATAAACTGGGTGTTCTCAGCGTTTATCCAGTGAACCACCTTCAGACCACTTTATTAATCCTGTCGTCATGATTTATTGGAGCAATAAGACCATCTTCTGATACGTTCACATAATTGATTTTCATGATCAAAATTATATTTATTAACTAGTTGCTGCCTGGAGAATGCCACCTTTAAGCCCCTGGAAGGTTTCAGGTAATTCTGCTTCATATCCCTTTTGTTGTACAGTGTTCAGTATTTGTCTTTTTTTTTGTGCTTTTAATGTAAAGCAAATTTGAGTTCTTGAAAAGCACTATATAAATTAAAAATATGATTATTACAGTAAAATTGTTTTATATGTAAAAATAAATGAATCAAATCAAATTGTCAGGTTTATTTTCTCAAAAACAACTTTTTTAAATAATGGTAGGAAACTACAACCATTCTCGTGTATTTTAGCTTCATATTTCTGTTCATTGTTTTTGGCAGACTGACCTTCATTCTTCTCTTTCTTCTTGCTGCTCCTCTTCTTCCTCATGCCCAGTTTTCCAAGTGTCCCTTTCAGCTTAAAACAGACAAATAGGAGTCAGTGATTTAAGAGATCAGGTGAGAATTACAATCCCAATTCTGTGTAAAATGTGAATTAATAACAGAATGCAACGTTTTTCAAATCTCATAAACCCACATTTTATTCCCAATAGAACATAAATGACACATCAGGTGTTGAAACCGAGTATTTGAATAATTTTGAGTGTTAATAAACCCAATCATCATGAAAAAAAAAGTGGGATACCTTTCCTAGGTTGAGTGAGGCTGTATCTGCCATTACAGCAGATGGTGAGGAGTAAATCTCCACAGTTAGAGCGAGGAGGATCCGACCACGATAAAATATTCCTTTACCCAGACCCTGGTTCAAAGCCTGGAGAGGAAGCATGAGGGTTAGTCTGAAGTAGTATGTTTTAATCCCATACATTCTCAGGGGTCCAAAATGCAAAACAAATATTAATTATGTAAATAGAGTATAGATTATTAATGTGCTGAGCAGAGAGCGACATCTCACTCCTTCTCTATTTGTTGTAATCGTGCCTCTATTGTGGTATCCAGTTTGGAAGCTGCATCCAAGAAGCTACAACCCGTCTATAAATATGTAGCGTTAAAATTAGGGTGTTTGCTGAGTTTAAGAGACGAGTATATTTGAACAACTCCCTGTCATATTTGTGACCTCTTGCCTCTAAGAACTAAGGACTAGGGTCCAAGTTCAGGATGTTCAGTACACACAGCCTGTGTTATGGCTGCTCAAATATTACATATTAGACCTTAAAACAAGTGTTTATATGAGTTTTTAAAACCATTGCTCTAAATGTTGACTTGTTTTACCTGGTGGACATCTCCAAGGGTGGAGTTCTGTGGAGAACCATACAGGTTGACCCAGTTTGGACCAAAAGTGGGGTTAAACCCTGCAGTCAAACGATAGGTGTTTCCATTACTTTTAAAATAAGGCATGTAAAAAATAAAATAAAATAAAATTTGAAAACAATTTAATCAACAAGCAAATAAAATATTTCCCTCATCACTAAATTAAAGGAAGACAAAGTGAAGTACAAGTGAACTCACAAATAAAGGTTTGTCTCTGAGATACATGGTGCTTGTGCCAGCTAAATTTCCAGTAAAGTTTCAAGAAACTATTGTAGAGCATGAGTACCCCATTAGTCATACTGTACCATTCCTGGTGGGGTCAGAAATCTGCAGCAGGTCCAGGAAGTGTGTTGCCAGGGCAATGTCTCCCATCTTAGCATCATCAAGGACCTGGATTCTGATTCTTTGAGCTAGAGGAGGAAACTGTTCAATAAAGCTGATCTCCTCGTTCCAAACTGGACAGCTGGTGGCACTGGCGACTGATGTTTCACCCTAGACACGTATATAGGTAGATGAACATCATTTCGGATAGACTATCACAGCAACTTTAACTGATGCATGCTTCTGCATCATTAAGAAAAGCGTACTGTATCTAGCAACATGTGCACCTAGTGTACTCATCTGTGTACCTGTTGTCCTGCAAAGGTCACTTGTACATAAGGGTCAATGAAGACTGTCCTGTCAGTGACCTTCGACATCTTAGCCATTAGACCAGCATCCATGGTGGGCAGATCCTCTGCCCTGTAGATACGGACACGGAAACGCGCCCACGGACGCTCAGAGGCCATACCTCGAGGAAGCAAAAGGTTCCTACAAGAATAACAACATCAGAACCCAGAGCTGGTTACACTGTTTATTTAAATCAAAATGATTAGCCATGTTTTAATGTGGTCCCCCAGGATGACATAATTAGAACAATCAACAAAATTTGCCCAATGGAATCCTCCCCAAACTCTTTTTTTTCAGATTATGATCTGATCAGCCAACTACCTCATCAGGTGGCAAGGAGTTGTTATCTCATATGAACTGAGTACATTTATTCAGGCACATGAGAAAATTACTGGGGACTAATTTCCACTTTATATCATTTAAAATATACTGCTAAAATATGCTGTTTTATGAACTGCTACTTGTCTTTTCACACACTTATCATACATTTGTCACCGTAGAGGCTGATTTATGACTTCAAGGACTGTATCTGTCTCTGATTTTGTCCTTCATTAACTGCTGTATACTTGGGCTTTTGGTGAACTTGTGTGTGATCAAAGATGATGCAGTATTACTGACTTTTCTATGTCCTCACTGGCTCCAGACGTTGAGGTTGGCAGCATGCTCGGCATGTTCAGAGAGTCTCCCTTCATCAGCACACTGAGAGTAGCTTTAACATAACCCTTGATCCCTGACCTGGTGTCAGCCGGGTCAGTGAGGGGAGCCCACTTCTGGTAGAAGCGGCAGTCTGGAGATGCAGACAGTTCAGAGGACAGTTAGTACTGCAGTATTGTAATTAGAGTTCCATGGTGCGAGCAGTTCTTTACCTGGCTGGTTGTAAACAGTGGATATGTCAATTTTAAATGTTCCAATGTGGGTCATCAGGAAAGCCAGAGTCCGCCTGTGGAACACCTGGGAGCAGGTGACATTACAAGTGTTTAAAAGGGGCATGTCCACACCTATCATAGTAATATGATAAATAATGGAACTTACCTTAATCTCTATGACTTTATCAAAGAGGACCTGTGGAGCCTCCTGAAACTCAAACTGGAAGTTCTGACAGAGGAGATAAAGTAAACATCAGTTTTTATTGCACTTCTTTGTATTCTACTGTACTGAACTGTATTCTGCTGTGTGAGATTATAATCTCCTGTTCTCCCCGATACCTCATTGTAGAAGGGGCAGTTGGTCGACTTCTGTGTTGCTGTGTGTCTCTTCTGATCTCCCACTCTGATAAAAACTGCAGGATTGATGTTCACACCAACCAGCCTCTGGGCCTCTAGAATGTTTACATTCACCTGCATGCACACACACACACACACACGTTTTCACGGCATTTGTAGTGAGGACACTCATAGACATAGTGCATTCCTTAGCCCCTAACCTAAACCCTAACCCTAAAACCAAGTCTTAACCCTCAAAAGGCCATTTAAGGGTTGACCAGCCAATATGTCCTCAATCCCTATGGTTTATAAGATTTTTGGCCCTGATAAAGAGGGCCATACAAAACCACACACACACACACACACACACACAAACACACTCCATGACTTCAGAGGACATTACATTGACTTCATTTCCTGGAGACGTACTCTAACCTTAACCATAACTACTACCAGTCTAAACCTAATGTTAGCATTCAACTAACCACACAATATGTTATAAAACATAATAATGTACATTACGGGGAATTAAATGGCTCATCAATCAATCTTCATCCTCCATCTCAGAACCAAAATATCTTTCCTTATTAAACCTACATCGGTTCCCGTGAACTGCTGAGGGGCTGCTTCACTTGCAGAAAACTGCAGAAAAGTAGTCCATCCTGCTTACAATGTTGGTTTCGCTACAGGCCATTTAGTTCTTGTTTGCATGGAGAAAGAACCAAAGCAGGGTTGTGTCTTCGTGGTATGTTTTATGACACTTAAATGTGAAAAGACTGACTTTTTTTTTTATACACTGACACAATATCTTTTAATTTTGTCCAGCCTTGTATGTAACTTGTTAGCAAACAATTTTTATTTACTATTCATTCGGAGTCATGTTTCATGCCAGTTGACAGCATATCTAATATTTGCTCATAAAGGGGAATATCTGGTTCTCATGTCAATAAATTACCCACCATGTTTACCTGTTAGTCTGTGAAAGTGTCCATATCTTATTTGGTGGCAGGTTATACAGTGGATTTATTTTACACCTTTTTTTAAATAATTAATCTTGCAGGTCTTGGCTGCCTTACTCTGAGCTTTAGTGTTATTGTTAAGAATGGGCCCTTTGCACAGCAGCCATTTTGACATATTTTAGCAGGAAAAGCACAGTTGCTGTCAGTCAGATTAATGAAGTCTCTGTTCAGCTCATATGAGTCAAGACAATGTGACTGTGAATGCACCATGAAACTGAGGAAACTAACTGGAATAAACCCATCATTTGTTTGATTATTTACACCTGTGATTTTTTTTTTTTATTTATTGTGAGCTCTCAAAAAGTGCACTGGGCTCATTAGAGCTCTCCCCACGCTGCATATGTACACACAATTTAAATAAATTCCTAAATCATATAATTCATGGTGTGCATGCATAGCATAAGCAGCATGACAATGAAAGGATTAATAGTATAAACTTGTGTTCTCCCTCGCTGGGTTTAATTAATAAGTACTGATTGTTTTCCAATTGTTAAAAACTAAATTAAAGATGACCAAATATTGTATTCTGGAGTTAAATCAAAAAATAAAAGTACTTGAATTAAAACCTTAAGTTAAAATACCTGAAATGAATTTGCCTCTGTTACTGAACATGTGGTTTGGGTGCATATGAGAGATACATGAAAGTCTGAGGTATGATATTCCTGTATCTCCTTACACACGGCAGGAGGTTCAACATGTGGCAGCTCAGCTGAGCGGTGTCTTACATTATGTTGTGATTGTAACATGCATCTGAATAAATGGATAGATGATGGACGGACTCACCTGAAAGCTCTGGACTCTGGGTGTCCCTATGGCAACATCTCTGGACAGCGGCCTGCAGCGACTACACACACACACACACACATACACACACATGCACACACTGTTGAAAGACAGCAAATGGCAGATGAGATGATAACACTCATGAAAACTGTCATTTGGGTGACCAGACCTCAGCAGAGGTGTGAGGGTGATGTTGGCAGCCTCCAGGTCGTCATCATAATCATCGTAGTCATCGTCTTCCTCCCCAGACATGAGCAGGCTTTGTCCAAGACGACGAGCCTCTCTATCCAGCTCACTTGGGCGAGTGATAGTCTTCTGACTGATAGGAGAGAGAGAGAGAGAGAGAGAGAGAGAGAGAGAGAGAGAGAGAGAGAGAGAGAGAGAGCTTTGGTGTGCATTGAGTAGTCACAGTTACTTTCCCCATCATTTCCAACAAGCAATCAATGTTGTCAAAGTCAAAGTACCCGGAGTTTCAAACATTTTCTCACAGGGACGTGAAACTAAATCTCAGATGACACGTAGGAAAGAAGATACCCACACGAGCCACTGCTCATATAGGTGCTTGCTTTTACACATGAGCATCAATTTACTGAGTAGAGGTTCTTCTGAGTCGAGTCAAGTTAGCTCACCTCTCAGGGTCATCAAATCCATCATTCCTGATGACCAGAGATGAACTGCTGAAGGGGAGAAACAAAAATCAAACAGGTCTGGTTAGAGCACCCTCAGCTGATGTGGAGGTCTGCATATTTATGGTCAAACATACCAAATCAGATAACCGAAAAAGAGATAAAGTAAAAGCCGTAAAGATTACTAAATCCTTGATATCATATAAGGGCTTCAATATGCACAGGCTGTAAAGAGAGAACCGCTTCACCAGTAACAACAAGTGAAAGGATGCAAGTGTCAGTTAGATATTGGTGTCAGTAGATTCTCAAGGTTGCGATATCATCGTAGGTATCAGACACGGAAAAGTAGTATCATTGCATTGATTACATCCACTATATCGTCTCAACCAGTTCCAGAGAAAACAGAGAACTAGAGTTTAAATAACAGTTGGATTGTTCCTCGTCCACAGCACAACCAGTGACAAAACTTTGTGTAAGTTGTAAGTTCACGAGTATTCACGCTTATGTAGACATGAGCTTACTCGTCTTCATCATCAGCCTGGAGGAAGTCGAGTCCTTGCCAGTTTCCTGCAGATCCCTCAACTGGATGATAATAAATATCCAGCTCTATATACATCTACAGAAAGAGAGAAATTAAAGTGATAATCAGTCATGGTCAGTATTCTGCACATAACAGAGAGAGATTTTATTGTAAATTTAACACTAATCTAATCAATCATCATGACTAATGCCCAGCAGTTTCCTTGTATGTAAAAGCTGACATTAGCACTAATGCCTACTTCCTGGACATGATTGTCTATTGTATGCTAGTGCAAGTCATATCAGAGGTTTGGGCATGTTGATTTGTGTGTATGTGTCCTTACATCAGTGAGGCTGTAGTTGGCATCAGTGAGTTGTTCCCGTAGCAACAGCCTCCCAGAGGTAACAACATGCTGGAGACTGACCACAAGTTTACCAAGCAGTCTACACACACAAACACAAACAAATACATCAAATGCCGCCATAACAAATCACAAATGTGTGTGTTTGTTTGTGTGTGTGTGAGTGTTACCTGTTGGAGAAGACTTTACTGCTGTTGTAAACACTGATGGACAAAACTTCATCTTTGATCACTTTACCATAGTGAGGCCAACGGAAATGCTGCACACACACACACACACAGAGTGACGGTTTACTACCACCTGTGAGCGCCTTGTGGAGAATTTGTTAGGAAAAAATTCCGCGTTTTATGATTTCATGCACTTTGAACCACATTTCACTGACTCCTTCAAAAGAGATGGCATCACGTGAACTTCAGTTATACACTCATAATATTTGGTTGTTTGGTGAATATTTGGTGACCTTTGTCACTGTTCTGAATTGTGTGTGTCCTCTATTTTTTTTTTTATCATTGCACAAGGTTATCGAAAGTTCAGCTTTAGGCCATGGAGAAATCATACTAATACAGGCGTTTTAACTTTTCCGCAACAAGAGTGCCTTTTAAAAAAGAAAACTGTACACTTTGAAATGTTTGTAGATTTGGAACATAATCCGATAATCAGATTACCTATCCAAATATTTCTTTGTTTAAGTGGGACATAACGGACATAAGCTCATCCACTTTCAGTCCTCTTGTCTCACCATGTCAGAGTTTCAATAACAAAGATGGATGGTTTATGAATACTTGACTAAAACGGACCTGCAGCTCTACTTTTAGGTTAAAATTAATCCATGTTCAAGTGAATTTACGCACACATTTTCCCCCACAACCATGTGGTAAGGTTAGGTATGTATACACACACCTGGTCACACCTGGAGAACAAACATAAAGTGACTCAGCCGCTGCACAGATGAGCTCAAACACTCAGTGCTGTTTTCACATCACACAGGGGTTTTTGTAATTATCTTATCTGACCTGCCATCACCTTTTAGGTCAACAAACAGGTGGTGATGTCATGAAATAGGAGGAGGCTTCTTTTCAGTAAATACCTATACATGCTAGTTTTGCATTGGTTTAGAGGGAAACCTCAGCTTTTCTCCCGATTATAGAAATGTGCAATGTCTGTCCTTCAGTCTGGATTGTATATTGTTCTAAGCCTTTAGTCCCTCTGGCCGTTACCATAGAGACGCCTGCATTCAAGGGTGTGAAATTAGTTAAATTAGTTTTTTTTATCCACCAGCTTGTGCAAAGCTCAACCTGCAACTTGATCAGCTCATGACATCAGGCAGAACAGATCATGAGAGAAACTGGTGCTTCTAGAATCTGTTCTAGACAGAGAGGGGAAAAAAACACATTAATATGAACACAGTCTGTACAGATCAGGATCTATGGGATAACTGCATTAAGGAGAATGCCCAGTGGTGTTTGACAAAGATGATACTAAGAGGCTCAAAACTGTCAGTCCAGACTGAAATAAATGTTTTCCCCAGGATGAACTGTAGTGGCTTTGACGATTTCTTCACTTTCTGTCCACTGCAGTATGAAAAAACACCAGCTGCGTCTCTGATCAACAACACAACTTTAACTTTACCGTTGAACGCCGTAAATGTGTTGACTCCATTGTGCCCTTGACTAACTAAGTTCCAAAAATGTTTAAATCTATTTTATTTATGGAGGTTATAGAACCACATATCATAGGCTGCCTCAGTGGCATTTACAATCTGTACATAAAGCAACCTCCTCTGTCCCTAGACTCCCAGTTCAGCTATAAAACCACTATCCTGAAGTCTTCTAGGTCCCATTACATGTATACCTATACAACGCCCCTTTTACAGTTAATAAAATAATTTTCCTAGGGCCATAAATTTAAAATTTTGAATTTTAAAATTCATGTTGAGACATTTCACCCAGAAACAAAAACTGAGCATAAGAAAGAATTTACTGAGAACCATGATGGTTTGCATAAAAATTTGTTCTCCATCCAATTCCTTTTTGCAATATTTTGGTTTGAATAATAGCTGAAACTGCTCTCCACAAAGATGGTAGCTCCTGTGTAAACATTATTTCTGGGGCAATAAATTTTCTTTCCTCCAAGAAGTGCAGTAGAAGGAAGCAGAATCACATCTACAGTACAGGTGTGTGTGTGTTTAAGGAGTGTCTTTGTGTGTATGTGTGTGTGTGTGTGTGTGTGTGTGTGTGTGTGTGTGTGTGTGTGTGTGTGTGTGTGTGTGTGCTGTAGGAGCGGTTCAGTTTTTATCAGCCCCATTAAAATACTTTCAATCTGAAGAAGCCAAATAAGCTACGTCTCTCTCCTTCACACACACACACACAGGCCAAATATGTGAGGGCCAAATGATCTCAAATCAGAGCAGCTTGTCACTCCCACATCCACTTCTTCTAAAACCATATGGAAACATCATCCTCTAACATCAGCAGAAGCTCATCATGTGAGAGCTCAACATGTGCGTAAGCCTATGTCTTGTCTCACAACAAGGCCAGTGTGTGAGAATTAGCGACATCTAATGGTGATCCCTGCTATTCCAAAGCATGTCGGGAACTACAGTTGTTTTTGCATAATAGATCACTAATAATCATAATAATGGGATCATAATAATCACTCTGCTTCATTGCGTGGAAAGCTTTTTCCTTCAAAAAAGCGAACGGCACCTTCCAGCCAGTTGGTCCATTTGGAGTGATGTAGAATCATGACAGCTGCCATAAAGGCTCTTGCCTAAAATACATACTATAGTTTTATTCTGATTTGATGAAAACCAAACTGTTTTTATTTTAAACTGATTTTACTGACACTTTATGTGGAATGTATTCAACTTCTTTCAATGTCTGTGAAGGTTCTCGGTCATTTTCAGGAGTTAACTGTAGGCAGCTGGACTTGCCTAAGTTGAAGACATGTTACCTCTCATCCAAGACACTTCTTCATTTCATGGTTCAGGAATTTTAATCTTTCCCCGTTCCTTTTTTTGTACTGAATTCCTAATGGTAGTGTAACATACCATTTGGAGCGTAATGTTAGTGCTGCGGTCTGATTATGACCAACATGATCGGACAGATCACATCAGCGACCTTTGTTTACTGACCTCGTTGAAGATGGCCAAGTTCTCGCACTGCAGGACTTTGGTTTTATGAGTGAAACCTGGAGGACGGAAAGACCGACAGTTACCATAGCAATAGTGGTGATGCTTCAGGGGGTAAAGAAGGGGTCCATATCTATGTTTGAGTTTGTAGGTACATTGCACACGGCACATAACTCACCACAGAGCAGTCACACAATTAATCCAACAATCCTTTAAACAGTGTACCTACACATGTGACAGCAGCTCCGTATTTAAAAGCTACATTACACTACATGTATGTACTTGCACACGTTAATGTGCCAGTAAGAGTAATTCACTGATAACGCACATAATGATACAATATGTTCACCGTTCCAACCGTATTTTGTACTTTAAGAAGTTTACAAATGCTTTTGTAGTTTTGCATAAGTGCATTGAAAGGAACATAGGCGAGGGAGGAGAGACAGCAAATTTAACATATCACCAATCAAAAAAATATGACTGGGAGAAAACAAGAGACAGAGGGAAACATTAACCATCAGCAAAAGAACACAACAGTACAACAATAAAATAGGTCTGATACAAAAGACAAGGACGGTCACTTCAGACTTTCGTCATTATTTGTTTGCTTGTTGATTGTGTTTTTGATTTATCAACACACTGTATTTTTATAGAATTGGGAGGTCACACTTCCCTTTTTTTTTTAATATTACTTTATGATATTCAATTTTCTATTGTGTGTACCAGCATGAGGAAGAAAACAATCAAATTGTTAGAGATGAGCAGCTGGAAAAACATTTTTGGTAGACTTTTTTTTTTTTTTACTTTTCTAAAAAAAAAAAAATGTACTGACTCAGTAATCAAAATTGCCAGTGATTATCAGATTATTAAATCTGTGGACAATACAGTCCACAGGTTATTGGACCGATAATACACTTTACACTTCATATTTGAAGACATAATATTAAAGAAATGTCCCGAAGAAAAGACAAGGTGTATTTTTTTCACTGACCTCTGAAACTGAGCTCGACCTTCCTGTCGGAGCGTCCCGGCAGGTTGGAGATCCTCCTCAGAGTCACACTGATGGACATGATGAGCTTACACTTTGAGCGGTCTGTTCACCTGTCGTTTCACATTTTGTCCCTCTAAAGTCTACTCATCTCATGCGTTCGGCCTTTTCTCTCCAGCTGTTGGAACTTAACTGCCGTCTGTGTTTTCTGTCCAACGGTGAGATGGGAGGAACATGTTACAGTGTGTGTGCGTCTGTTAGGGCAGGCCCATCATAATGTTTGAGAAAGCAAATGGAGTTGCTCAACTAGTTTCCTCCTAATAAAACACACACATTACTCAGCCCCTTCACTTCATAATAAACAATGTAAATGAACAGAATCTTAAGTTTGTAGCTGAAAACCCAAAGCAGTAAAGTTTAGAGTTAAAGTTACTTTTTTCTTTCTTTTCTGTTTGGTACAAGTGCTAAAAAAAAAAAAAAAAAAAAAAAAAGAGAGAGACCCGGAAAAAAAAAAATTATTATTTCATAGAATGAAAACACAACCACAAGTATGTACTTTTCATTCGTTCTCTGCACTTTTATGGACATGATTACTGAGGCTGATCATGTCTGTCGGTCATTTCTGGATCAGGACTGATGTGGATTGATAATTCTAAACTACTGCATTTTACTCAGTTGTGCCAAGTTATACATGGATGTTACAACTGTGTTCAGGTGGAACAGACGAAGTGCAGCAACAGCAGCCGCTCCCAGAGTTTGATCAACTTTAAACGTGTGTATGGATAAGGAATGAATTCAATGCTCATTTTCATCATGGTTGTTCTTTTCATTTAATATGAAAAGAACAACCATGACACACATATGCATGGATTACATGTTGATATCATGAAAGCAAAAATGATTCTATGACTAAAGAGGATGAATGAGGTTGAGGTTAACAGGTTTGTTAATATATTTATATAACAAAAGGCTTCAGAGTACAGCAAATTTTCAAATTGGAAACAGTTCAAAGATTACGTTCTAATTTAATAATTTATAGACAAATAATTCCAAATGAAATACATTTGGGTCCCTTGAATATTTTGTTTTGTTGGATAATCTGCATTATCTAACTTGAATATATATATATATATATAAGAGGGTACTTCTCCCAGCATATAATCATTTGTCACAGATTATCGTGTAAAAGGGCAGAGACAGCTGAAAATAGTTTGTACTGTACATCCCAGAGCAGCCACATTCATGTGAACCCACTCCTATCTTTTTAATCCTTTCCAAAACACAATACAAACACATCATTTTAATATATACCCCAAAGTAGTTTTATTGTTGTAATGCAACAATCTGTAGTCATATAGACATGCTATTAGGTGTCATATTAGTTTAGTTCTGAGCCTAGTGAATGACAGTTTATCCAGTACAATTCTCAGATTTTATCATTCCTTTTTTGTGTGAACATTTGGCAAAAAAAAGGCTTCATTGGATGAGCTCACAACATCACCTGACCACTGATAGAGCATCAAATACAGAATATTTGGCTGAAATCAGATGAGATTTCCATCATGATTTTGGATAATATTTTTCTCCATAGTTTAATCGAAAGTGGCACAGATTTGGGCTGAATGAGTTCTTTCAAACACTTTCAAACATGTAAAACAAACAAAAAAAACAAACAAACAAAAAATATATATATATAAAACAGAACACTGACGTGTTTTTGCAATGGATTAAAAAAACCTGTGGCATGCTGACAGGGAAAAAAACTCTACCTATAGAATCTGCTGGTTTTTTGGCATCAAAACAATACAAGACAAAAAACAATAAATGTAATAAAATCAGAACTAGTGGTCCCAATTTCAATCCCTGTGCATAACTTTAAGTTATTTTCATTGTTTAATATCTATTTTAGTGGTTGAGTTGTATGCAGAGGCAGTATTGTGTAACATGGTTGGTAAGGTTTTCTCTGGAACAGCACAAGTGTAAACTGCAATTTTCTCTTGAGTGTGGATAATTTGAATTGTAATGCTGAACTGAGTGGTCCTGATGGTCAAAAGGATCGGACTTTAAGTTACTGTACTGAATAAAATGGTGACCCTTGAAAGATTTATCTCTTACTTCAATTCTGTTAATATAAATTAAACTTTCAATGCTCTTAAAACATATTCTAAATTGCTCACCACTCTTGAGTTGGGAATTTTAATTACTGACTACAAACTGCAACATTAAAAAACTGCACTGTAAAAAAAAACCCCAACCACTGGAAATAAGCAGCTAAGCAGCGGCAAGCAGGTTACATTAAAGTCTAAGGCTACAGTAACGATTATAAGGCATGGTGGTTTATAAAGCTATATAAGTGTATAATATGATTCATTAAGTATTTTTCAAGCATTTAGTACAACAGCAAAGTGCAAAATAATGCTACCTGATTAATAAAGCTAATTAGAGCCGCACACATGGTGCATATTGTCAACATGCTAATGAATAGTTATGAAAACAATTGTTTATACTGAGGTACTGGTGGCCACACCTCCCAGAAGATCACTGGATCTTCTGGGAGGTGAAAAATGGGTGACAGCTGATACTTGTGTGTGTGTGTGCGGCTCTGTGATTTTTTTTTTTTAACATGTTGGTAAACATGCAAGTTGCATAGTCAGCGCACAAGAAGCAGAGGAAACCAATTTCTCATCTATACTAAAATATTATTATTATAGGAGACGAGAATAAAGTGATTAGGCAAATTTTTTTAAAAAAAAGTGAGGAGTTTGGCCCCTGTATATGGTTTGTCTGACAGCTGAATGTTGTGTTGTGATTGGCTGTTTAACAGCATATTAAGCTTGATCCCTGCATAATGGTTGCCTTTGCCAGTGGGTGAGTAGGGTAGAGGATTCGTGGTAATCTACGCCTGGAAAAAAGTTGAAGTGGGGACTCAGCCTCATAGGCAATGTGAAGAGATACACTGGGTCATGTTTTCCATCATATTGGGGTGAGTTTAAGATTTGGGGGCAGCTTTAGGTTTGGGTGGTTCAAGGCCTCTCATTTTGAAATATGACACCAGCTGGTTGGGAACCTCAGCAAGGACAGACTGAGCCAGAGCTGACTGGGGAGCCTAGAGGGAGAAAGACAGATAGGATGTAAGTGTCTATGGACATTTCGTCCCCCATCATGCCCATCTTACCCCGGATCCACATAAGAATCTCCATAACAACAGCATAAATGATATTACACACTAAGAACACACATAGGGCCTTACATCCTTGAAATTTCTGTACGGGACAAACTGGACAATGTCCCTGGCAACTGCCTCGCCCACCGTCGACCTCAGCACACCGTCGTCACCATCCAGAAGCTCCATGGCCTTAAAATCCGCTGGCCCCACACCCACAATGATGATGGACATTGGCAGCCGTGACGCTCGCACAATGGCATCACGGGTCTGGTCAAGGTCAGTGATCTCACCATCAGTGAGGATGAGCAGGACAAAGTATTGCTGCACAAAGACACAAACTCAGGTGAGAGGGTGATTGTGTTTTCCAAGATCACTTTTGTGTATGTGTTTTCATGTGTTTCCTCACTGAGGCGCTGCTGGCCTGCGCTGCAGTGGTGGCAATGGAGGCAACGTGGTTGATAATGGGGGAGAAATTTGTAGGTCCAGACAGTCTGAGCTGAGGCAAAACCATCCTGTAAGCCTCAACAATTCCCTGAATACCTGAAACAAAGTCCAAAACAGTGATGAATGAAAGTATCTGACAGTCAATACAGTCAATACAGTTAAAATACAGTTGATGACTCAGGTGAAACTAAATCAGACAATAGCCAATAACTAACGACCCTTTGACGACTTAACGACTCATCTAACCTTTTAGTTAACAACTCGCACCCCCTTCCTGTCCAATCCACAACCCATGGACCAAGAACCTGACAGAGTTTATAAGTCCCAGACTCTCCACCAGTCAAACAGAACTGAAGAAGCCTCTTGGATGAGAGGCGAAACGTCTTCAAGAAATTCAACTAAGTGCAGTTGCCTTTTTTTTTTTGCTACACTTTTGGATACCATGACCTGGATGACTGAGAATCTTCACAGACATATCTGACAGTCAAAGTGGTCACTGAAGTCCAATCCACTTGCAAAGAAAATGATTAATGTTTAATTGGTCATACATTAATTTAAAGCAGAAAGGCTGACATTTAATCAGATAAAGATGTAGCCCAAGATGATGACAAGTATGCTCTTTGTAAAAGTTCAATAAAAAGTAAAAGGCCAATAATGTGTATCAAAACCTGTAACAAACTACCTGTTTGACAAAACATAGAAAGGTGATACTTTCAAAGGTTTCGTCCACAGCATTTTTTTTAACATAACCACAGTGTGCTGGTTAATAAAGTGCAAAGCAAAAGCTATGAGATGTGAAACCTGGTTTTAAGTAAAAGTAGGATTTTAGTTGTGCGTACCTTGGCAATAGGGGTTAGTGGGGTTGAAGTTGAGAGCAAACTCATGATGTGCAGCCTGGAAAAAAAATATTATAAAAACAGATTAAACAATGTACACAAACTACAAGCTTGACCTCTGATTTTCTTAAGCCTCATGGTTCAATCTAATCACAAAACTACAAAATATATTTTACACATCAAAGCAAAGCCAGAGTAAAAAACTATGCCACACCCAAGAGACCAGCTAACCCAGGTAAGAGCAATGCTGTGATTGTTTGGAAAGAGCGCTGACCTGGTAATCTGGAGGAAGTTTGGCTCCAAAACCAAAGGCTGGGAAAAGTTTATCACTGAAGGAGGAACAACAGAAAAAAAAACACAATTACTGGCATGAAAATAAAAACAGATTTTGCGGTTCATGTGACTACATTAGGGTAAGAATCGGGATGTATTGTTTCAATTATGTAGAAAATAGGGTGGAGTCATTAGGATTTGAACGTAGCATGTACAAATTGGGGTTTAGGGCGTAGTCTTTGAGGTATAGGATTTAGGATGGAGGATTGTCAGGGTTTGAATTAGGTTTAGGTTTATACAGTTTAAATCCTAAATTCTTGATTTTAAGTTGAATTGATAATGTGTATGATGTGGGGTTTCAGGTGGAGAGAGTAAAAAATTAGAGCTGAAGTTACAGAGTTCAGGTAGAGAGCTGTAGGAAGTAGTGTCTCAAGTCCATTGTAAAAGAATTAGGGACTACTACTTCTTCTTTCAACAAGATCCAGCAGGATGCACACAAAGCAAGCCAGGTAACTACAGTGGCCTTATTCTAAAAAAATCAAAAAAAAATTATTTTTAAGGTGACTGTACACTAGTGCAAACTTAATTTCTGCTAATAAACACTCCTTAATATTACTCACGGGACTTTAATAGTGTAAACAAAAATAAGGGTGTAGGGTGTCAGATTTAGGGTTTAGCATGTAGCTTGTAGAGTCCTTGTCTGTATGGTTTTGGGACTGTTTCTATGCGGGTGTCTACTAACGTGTCATAGTCCTGGACCACGTGACCCACAGACCACAGAGCACACAGGTACTGGTTCAACCCATCTGGACTCATGTAGTGGAGAGAGTTTTTTGAGCGAGGATCACCATTAGAGCCAGTAAAGTCAATCCCGACCTACAGCATAAAACAACAATTAATTTGTCAGTTCTCTCCAACAAACATTAATTTATTACTCGGCCAGATTGTTCACATGTTAATTATCAAGTTAATAAATTTGTACATTTATTGCATCAGTTAATTGATTATAAATGGCAGAAAGGTCTCTATGCATCGGAGTAAAAATATTTTTTATTCCTTTTTTTTAAAGGAATAAAAAATATTTTACTTTATGTTCATATTTGTAAACTCAAGAGTGATTTGTTGATTAATATACAGTGTTTAAAATATGTGCATGTGCGTTTTAGTGATGCAAACGTACAGTGAAATTGATCTGGCAACCGCCCATCACGTAGTCCAGGAATGTGTACTGAGTCAACAGCTACAAAAAAAAAAAACATACAAAAACACAAAGGCACAAAGTAAATGAAAGCACCACTCACTCATATGTTTCTAGGTATTAAAAATGACAAAATCTTATTACAAAGGAGCAACTCATAGCAACAAATCCTGGGTAACAGAGTCTTTACCTTGCAGCTCTTCACAGAGACGACTCCAGAGTTCTTGTAGCTCTTCTTCTTCTTCTGTTTGTCAGGATGGATGCAGTCAAAGGTCACCTGGAAAACAACACATCACAGTTTTATGGAGCCTGACCAGCCGAGACTTTGGGCATTTTATTATTGGTGAACTTACTGGTGAACCATGTCCAGCTTTCTGCAGCTCAGAGACTTTAGTGGTGAAAGAACCAATCAAATCATGGGACCCATCACTATCATGGTCAGAGCAATCCACCTACAGGAGGAGGAGATTTATTGATGAAAATGTGGCTGGCTATTATCACGGTAGGTGGATTCTGATTTGCTTGATTTGAACACAAATATGTACTTCAGTTTGTGGGGTAAAACTCATTGGAATGGACCTGATGAAGACATCATGCAAAGAACTAGTATGTTACAGTTTAAATACAAGTCCTTGTTTTTTGAGAAGTACAGAATTGAGGAGGCTGTTGATGCTGGATTAATAAATGATACGTGTTTGCAAGGGTATTGGTTTTGGAGGTAATAAAGTAAATTTAGATCGAATGTTGGATTACGATTTGTGTGTGCATGTACAGTATATATGCTTTTCTGTTGATATAACTGTAGATGAAGGGGTGGGACATGATAACACGATAAGCATTGTCCTTTTTGCTCCTTCCCGAATACATCTATTGTTTTTAATTATGATGGCAATTGTTTCATTTATTCCTTTGATGTATTGATTTTATCTTATTTCTCTCTGTTTTACTGTACCATTTCCTTGTAATGCTGTAAATAAAGAAATGAAAAGAATGAAATGAATGAATGAAGGCGATCTGCATTATAAGGAACCTTCAGCGGTCTTTCAAGGTCGCTGCGGCAGAACGTCTGCAGAGGAATACAGAACTTTTTCCAAGAGGGATTCAGATTGTTCTTCACCACCTACAAACAAGCACAAACATGATTTAATAAGTCAGTCAGTTAAATTATTAACAGTTTCATGACTAGATGAATACTCTGTGAATAGCAGTAGAAAATACTCAAAGTGATACTGGCAGACAAACTGTGTTCTCTGTATGGACATACCTCTGTTCTGTGAACAAGCTGCCACTTTCCATCATCTCCTTGTCTGAAAAACTCCAGGAACGGATCAGACTTACCAAACGTATCCTGAAAAGACAATATAAAATATACAATATGCTCATCTCATCAAAAATCATGCGATGCTTTTTTATTTTTAATGTCTGTCAAATTATTTGATCATTGGCATTTGGATTGGAATAATGTGACGGAGTAGGTCTTATATATTAAAGTGTCAATCAGTTTTACACATACAACATGTGTGTGATGCTCAAGAACGTCTTAAATAAACCTGGCAAAACATACTTTTTTCACAGGAGAAATTTGTTGACATAAAATAGTAGGACAAACACAAGGCCAAGGTTGTGCTATTGTTCAAGTGTAAAGATAGACCACACTGTAAGGCTTGACTTTTTAACCTGTAAACGTTTTTTTCTCAGGGAAAATCTTATAGTGGTCCAATATATTTACACAGTACTCACACTCACTCACTCATTTTCTACCGCTTTATCCACTAAGGGTATTTACACAGTAGTGTAAGTTATAAAAAAATTTATAAGAAAAATTCAATTGTAAACCTGTGAGAGGAAAAAAGTTCAACAGTTAAGGCTATATCGCTGTAAAATAGGTAAAATACTGTCCGAATGACGATACTGTATATGAAGAGCTGGAGTAACATATCTCTAAATAGATGGATGTGATCATGAAGTTGTGGGTTAAGAAAGATGAAGAAAAATTGGTTAATGAGGAGACAAGCAAAATTACCTTTTTGTCAAGGTTTTTAGCCTCCAGCTCCAACTCGATAGCTCTGTTGTCTTTAATCTCCTCTGCAGAGACCTATAGATGGACAGGCAGACAGACGTCTTACTTTGGTAATAATAATAATAATGATAATACGATGGTAAAAGAGACACACTCTCTCTCACACACACACACACTACACACAGTGATGGTTCCTTTCCCCGCAGGTTTGCCTTTCTTCAGCTGCAGAGGTCTGGTCACTGTTTTGCTGGAAACTATCTGAAACACACATAGGAGGTTTTTCTATTCAGTTGAATCCATGACAACAGACCCACATTCTGCATCACTGCTGCAGTCGCAGAAGCAAAAAATGTAATTCAAGCACCATGTAGAGCTCCGGTAGCTGACTTCACAGAGTCCCACCATCAACCAGAGTGGTTCACATCCATAGGCATACATAACTGGCAGCATAATTACAGTACAAGGCAACATGCCAGACAACTCGTCTCTTCGCTGTCAACATGTTTCCATAGAAAGTGATTATATATATATATATATATATATATATATAGTGCGCCAGAATGCCAAAACAGACAAAGACAGGCTCATGGGAGAACATTTTACCGGCTCACCAAAAACACAGGATGACAGAAGTGGATCACTTCTATAAAACATACTCAACAGAAGTGTAGAAGATGGAATGATAGGGACACACAGGCAATGCTTGTAGAATGATCAATTAATCTGAGGTGCTGTCATGAATCACAACGTTGATTTTGGCATCCATCTTCACAGCTTCCGGGTCAGCAGTTAAGGGGAAAGTTCAGGGAAACGCCTGTTATTGGTGTGAAAGCGCGTTGGACCACATTGTAAAGCCTTACTGTATTTTAAGACACACTATGACAATTTAACAAACCTTTATTTTATTTGACAGAGTTACGGGGCATGAACAGTTAGGTTTCCTGAAAGTTTTCCCTTAACTGCCAATCAGGAAGTAACAGACTCCAATGCTAAATAAGTTACAAAATGAGGCAAAGTTTGTCAGAAAGCTTAAAATGTGAAAAAGCAACCAGGTGTATCATAAGGATCAGATATATTCAGTCAGTCAGTTCTGTGATATACGGCCTAAGTGTGCACAGTGAACTCTTGAAGCTTAAAACCAGCACTAGTGCCTTTTATTTTTCAGGAGCTTTATTGGCTCATAGAGACACAATGACAGATGATTGCACTATTTGTCCAGCAGAGAGCAGTGTAACCTTAATATCACTCAGCAGACCTGGGAAATTCTCATCTCTTCTTATGATCAGTCAAAGCAATTTCTGGAACCAGACCAGATTTCCAAGGAAAAATAATTTCACAAAATAATATTAATCCATCGAAGAGCTGTTATGAGGTTCTAATTTGGACCTCAGTGGCTGACTTAACGATTAAACTGCCCCCTACATCCGCAAACAAATTAAAATGGTAATTCTAAAATACTACAGCAACCAGCAAATTTCATAATTTGATATTATTAATCCCAGAATTTGAACAAAGATATCAACCATTCATCAGTAAATGGGTATTGCCACTATTATGAAATGATGAACATACATTTTTAAACATTTCTGTCATGACAGATTACATCTCGAACTTTTCAAACCCCAATAGTGTACACCTAGTCCAGTGTGGTGCATACCTGTCCCAGAGTTATCTCAATTCCTCCCAGGTAGTCATCGTCACTGAGGTTAGAGGTGGAGTTGTCAATGTCGTAGACCCCCAGCTTCAGATTCTGAACCGTCTCAAAGTGATAGTCCACTTTGAGTCGCTGACTAAAGGAGGGACTGGTGGTATTCTTCAACCGCTCAGTTCTGCCCAGCTAAAAGAGACCGATATAATTTCTTTATATCACATAAAAAAAACAAAAAACAAAAGTAATATCAAGAGTCCAGAATCACAAATCCTGTAGTGTGACTTCCAGGTTACCTCAGTCCAGCTGTCTCCTCCTGTGTTCTGCAGCAGCACACACAGAGGATCAGATTTTGATCCGACATCTTTATCCAGCAAGTTAGAGCAGGAGACACTCAGCTCCACCTTTGTGACACAGTCCGCCATCTGAGGTGGACAGAGAGGAAACTTTGAATTATCAGGAATCAGGCATTTTAGATCCAAGTTCAGGAGAGCAGCTTCAGCCTCACAAGAGATTTAACACTTATGAACTAAACAAATGCATAATTCAAGTTAACAGAATTTTCTCATGGTCATACGACTAAATAAAGAGTTTGTTTAGCCATTTGTCTCTACAGGGATAGAGCCTCATGCAGACAAACTTCTGTTATGTCACAAATATTTTTATCATATACACTGCAATTCTTACGAACTGTAATAGTATATGATTTGTGCAGGTAACAAAATCATATTAACTACACGCCTGTTTTTCCAAGAATGTGCTTGGGAAGCAGGAAATAATGCATTGCTGCTGACAGATGTGTTGTCTATGTGTTGCAGAAAACAAACATTTTAATAAAAAAAACAAATGTTAAGATACCCTTAACACTTTGAGTAAATTTCGTTTATTTTGTAGATAGAATTTATTTTTTAAAAAAAAGAAAAAAAAGAACAAGTTTTGTTTTTTTTTAAAAAGGCTGCTAAAACCTGTGTGCTGACCTGTTTTGCTCATACAAAGCTACAGCGAGGTACTTTCAGACAGAGACAACAGAGATTCATGTCATCATCATCAAATACTGTACTCTCTCATCACCACCAGCAAACACAAACCAAAGCCACATCTACAAGAGACAAGTCCTGAGGGATGTCAGGTAGAGTGCGTGAAACGCGGCTCAAACGATTAATTGAAAATGAAATGTGGCAATTAATGATTCATAATACGTTTTGCTGTAGAATCAAAGTGAAGTGTACAGCAAAAACTCACTGCGTGAGCTGCTTACCACTGACTCAACAAAACCTTAGCCAGCACATTAAACATTCATGACAAGGTTACTTCAGTGGAACTAAACTGTCTAACAAACTCTAACAGTCTTCTGAGATAAAACTGCATGACCACATAAACGTATCTTTACCACATGCAAATAACAGAGACCCAATAAAGGGACACAGACAAAGCTGCCACCCGAGACAACGCTTTCAACATTAGCTGTAAAACGTATTCAAGTGTATTTTCTACCGCAGTAGCGAACTTTAAATAAATGTGAACTACGTTCCCACCCTCACCTATGGTCATGAGTTGTGGGTAGTGACCGAAAGAATGACATCGCGGATACAAGCGGCCGAAATGAGCTTCCTTCCTCACTTAGAGATACATATGGTGAGAAGCTCTGTCATCCGGGGTGGCCTCAGAGTAGAGCCGCTGCTCCTCCGCATCGAGGAGCCAGACGAGGAGGCTCGGGCATCTGGTTAGGATGCCACCCTGGACGCCTCCCTGGTGAGGTGGTTCCGGGCAAGTCCCACTGGGAGGAGGCCCCGGGACTCGATTGAGAGGCTATGTCTCTCAGATGGCCTGGGAACGCCTCGGGATTCCCCCCAGAAGAGCTAGACGAAGTGGCCGGGGTGAGGGAAGTCTGGACCGCTTTGCGTAAAGTTGCTGCCCCGCAGCGGATGGATGGATGGATGGATGGAACAAGTGTTTTCTGTCCACCAACATTAAAGCCACAGTTCAACTTTTATACAGGATCCAAAAAAAAAAAATCGATCTTCAATTATTTGAAACATATCACGATAAATATCATCGTTCATTTATCTGAATTACTGTGATAATCCTTTTGGTGATATTGTCCAGTCCAATGACGAAAAACCTAACTATAGAAATATGACAAACAAACTCCACAACTATAAAAAAAAGTAACAAAATACAGGAATGTTCATGAAATTATGCAGTCAATGCAGAGTGAACATGTACAGAGGGCAAAGGTGCATTTTGTGCTATACCACGAAGGTGTGAGGAGGAAAGATGTGACTGAAGGTCCGGAGTCCGACCTCCCTCAGTTATCTTCAGCTAACCATAACCAATATTCAGATGACACAACTCACCATGGACCGAGCTCTCTCAAAGTTAGATAATGTCCGGTGACTGTGCAGAAATGGCGATAACTAACGTCTCCATCTCAATATGAATTGAGCAGCCCCTGAACGCACCACGACAAACTCAAACTGCAGCCAGAAATCAGCAGTTTACCAACATCACCAGTGTCTATATCACACGCACACGCGCGCGCACACACACACAGAGCATCGAGTCAATGAAAAAAAAAAACTTTTATGAATCACCTCATCAAAGCCGTTGTGTTTTATCTCTTTCAAAACCACGGGAGCAGGCGGAGGAGGACTACTACACACTCTGAGACAGGAAATGTCACTTTTCCATACCTGAGGACGCTCCAACCTTCCTGGACACTCTTTAGACTCGGTCGGCGTCACCACGAAGATCGTTAGTAGGTTAAGCGTCTAATTCGGCGTTTACAGAGTAAGGAAACCGCCGTTTGTCTCTTACAACAGACAGCGATGGCCAAGAGGTAGCGGAAACAACACTAGCTACGCTCTGATTGGATAAAAGGTTGCAACACCGCGCTGCCATTGGACCGGAAGACTGCCAGTCACGCCCTCTGGGCAATAAAATAAAGAGAGCAAGCCAGACCCCTTCAAAATAAAAGCATGACCACATGTAGTTGAGCCAGGAGTAGATGAAGCAACGTTCTTTCCAGCAGAACGGGGTGAGTCAAACAGCTTTTAAAAAGGTGCTTTTCCTTCTTATTTTGAATTAATACACATAAATAATAAAATGTAATTCTGGTGTACAAATATTAACATTTTTATATGGAAGGGATAGGTGCACAGTGGCAATGACAGAAGATGACCGCTAACCTTGAACCTCAGTATGCTACTATTTGTGTCATTAGCCAAAGAATCAAGAATGATGCCAACAAAGTATAGCAAGCAAGCGGACCAGTGGCCACAACAGTAAATACACCGAGACAAAAGCAGTACATTTAGAAAAGAAAAAAAGGGAAAACAGATCGAGATCATCTTTTTTCCCCAATAGACACTGAAATCTTTGGTCCTTGTGATGTTTTATTTATGTATTGAACTACATTGGACTAATTTCTAGTATGAATCTAAAAAGGTAGGCATACAGGTTTTGGTAATTCCCTGTTCAAAAACATGAATTTAACAGAAGCAGTGATGTATAAATATTCTGATAAATAACTAAATCCCACAGCAGCTTTGAAAAGTACAGGTGAGGCAGTAAGGATGGTTGTCTAGTATCAACTCGCAGACAGTGAACACAGTAAACAGCAGACAGTGAACACAGCATGAGCCACACTTCCTCATAGAAAACCGTAAAGTTGAATGTTTCTGATGTGAAGCTGCAGACCATCTCATCAACAGTGAGAAACATTTCAGGAAAAACAAGAAAATACAAATATGAGAAAGAAAGGGGAAAAAATAGGGTAACACTGAAATTTATAACACAAACACACAAATGAACTCTGTACAACATCTCTGGTGGCAGCAGAGTCACGTCATCCTGATCCTATATCAGGAAAAAATCCTCAGTAGGCACAAACTACTGCTCTAGCCCCTTGATTTCACCATCCAGGCTAACATGCATCCACCACTCAACTATGTTGACCAGTTATGTCTGTGATAAAAGTATGCACAAGTCCCAGTACAGACCATCTACAGTATATTCCACTTGTTTTACCCATAACTGTGTATGCTAAGTGCATCCGTGCAGCACATTTTATAGTTTCATATATTTATTTATTGTATTAAATTCAGGGTCCATATACTTATATAATATATACTGTAAATGTCTATACAATACCTATTTTCCACTAAGAGGTGAGATAATTACAGGCTAATGTCTATGTACGATCTACTGTATATGCCAACAACTCAAGGCAAACATCTGTATCACAAAGAGGTCACTAACTACAGGATAATGTCTCTGTATCTATATCTATCTATAGCCTCGCAACATCAGGATAACATTTATGTATCATTTTGAAGCCAAATGTTTACACTACCACTGAATACAACATAATGACTATGTACCATCTAAGGCCAGAAATCTACATACCATCAGTAGACCCTCAACATTGTTGCCACTTAGTAGATCCATGCAGTCTGCCAACACAACTCCCTAGATATTTACACAATATTTAGACACAACTAGAATCGGAGAGTAGCCTCTGAAATTAATCTACTAAATTCTACCATGTACATGTCACCATCTGTCCTGCAGTGTTCTACACCTCAGACATAAACATTACATGTCACAATCTACTATGATATGTTACCATTTCAATGTCAAAATCTTCATGCTGCCATGTTCCATTGAGAGATGACCATAGAAGACACATTTACACACTGTAAATGTTCTCTATTGACCACCGTTTTCCAACTACCTTATATACGCACAAGCTGCTGCTACCATGTAAAGGCCAATATTAGATACACACCACAATCAACTAATGAGCTCTGAAAATTCTTTTGACATTTCACCTTTCTACGGGCTATTACATACCATCACAACATTGTTGTTAATGTACTGTATATCAAGTTATTGTTTATAATTATCCATCTACAAGCTGTATGGGACTATTTACAGGCCATCAATAGTCATTTTTCTCACATTCTGAGTAGAGCATCATTTTAATGTCTGTCACTCACCTGTAAGTCCTGTTTTCTGTCTCAGCAGGTGAATGATTTACAGCATGGTGTCATTCAGCAAAAACTGCTCCACAAAAATAACAGTTCACTTACATCCAAGTCTGCCATCAAGCCAAGGCTGTCGTTAGGACGGTTCTTTTTACAGATGCTTCCTTTTTTCTATACACACAATGACTACAACGCAAACACAATCATTTACCAAAAATCATCTAGACAATGTTTCAGTGCACTTTATTAAGGCCTCATACACTTTAACCCTTGTGGACTCGTCTGGTGGTAAGTAACCATTTCCTGTAAGCAAGTGTTTCCACTTCAGACAAAACTATTCCTACTGATGCTTTCTACTAGCAACATTCAGTACTAGAAAACTATTGTAAGATGACATTTATTAATTAAAAAGAAATTAAGGTTTTCTTTTGTATCTGTTTCTCACAGAACCAAATAGGGGACCTCACTGAGCACATCTCTTTGCTTTTTTATTTCAAGACTTAAACCATTAATCTTGAAGTAAAACTTATTTAGTTAAATTAATTATCCAGCTATTTGAGTTATAGGTTAATAGGTTTATTCTGTGCAACCAAGCGTCCCTTTCTTGTCATTTTGCTTTGTTCTTTGGTGATATTAAGGGCAGACAGGACTGATTTTCCTGCTGTCCCAGCTGTGTTAACATAATGGTTACCATTAAACCCTTAGAAGGATTTATTTCATTCATAATTTCAGTGTATACTCTTTATTTAATTTGCTTTACCTCAGAACACCCTGTATTTAGGTCTGATCAGTTTCACTTACATTATAAATTAAATCAATCTGATACAATTCTTGTACCTAACTACAATTTAGGTTATTTTTTAGAAAAACTAACGCTAACCTAACTAAATCTGGGCTTTTACAATACATCTAAACTTATTAATAGGGCTGAACAACTTTGAATAAATATCTAATTGCAATTGTTTTCACTGAAAGTGGAATATAATTCACAATCTCAGAGGGAATTGTAATTTTTCCCCTCCTGCAAATTGAAAATTGCAGAAGGCCATATTGCGATTTCAATAAAATTTCAATTAATTGTTCAGCCCTGCTTATTAGTCTGAATGAAATTGTGCTACAATGAATTTATCAAAGTTGGTGTCAAAAGGGGGATATTGTGCTCGTGAAAATTTGAAATAAAAAATAGGGAATTGTAAGATTCCTTAAGGGATACATTTGTTGTTTCTCCTTGCATTTATCTTTAAAGGTGAGAGCAAATTTAAAAAAGGCAAAGAACACAAGATTTTGGGGTTTTTTTTGTAACAACTGATGAAACTGCCTTGACAAACATTAACGAATGTCTGCAGATCATGTAACTAACAACATTTAAGTGTAGTGAAACAGGTAAAAAAATCATGAACAATCAACAGATTTAAGAAAAGCTAAATGAAAAGCATTTAACACTAAATCAGCACTTTGGTAAGAGGGCACACAAGACTAGTAAGAGGGTGAAGTGTCCTGTTACCAGATTCAGAGAAAACCCTGGTTAAAATAATAGCAGGTGTTTGGTGCATACCATGTCCCTCCACCAAGCAGGAGTACTTTGCAGAAAAGGAGTCTTGCTCATCTACCACAGACTTGCATCTTCAAGATAAGGTCAATGCTGCCGAGTGTCATATAGTAAGTAGTAGAAATCTTATGAACAGCTTCTGCTGGATTCTGTGAGGTACAACCGAAATAGGTGCTTATAGGATGTAGCATCTGCATTTCAAGCCGGTATTTACAGTTGAGCAGATATATAAGATCCAGTTCTAACATGAACTTTACATCTCACATACAAGCTAACATCAAGTTTTGAACTAAAACTGACAGCCCTAGTTCCCATCCACAGCGAATACCCGCAAATAAAGGGAGCAGGTACACAAAAAATTAAGACAACCATGTCAAACACATGGCAAGAAAAATAAGGTCAGTACATTTTTAAGGTTTATCAGCTTTATAACTTAATGGATGGTAGGGAAAAAAAAGTTGAAATAGCAACTGGAAACCGCCTTGTACTAACAAGCTGAAAAAGGGCATCTCACTCCCAAGTGGAGCAGCAGCGGGCACACTTAGTTTGATGGATTGACTCCCCTCTAGTACTTGTATGCTGGAGGGCAGCAGACCAGTTGAACGGCATAGGGCTCATGCCTTGAATGTGCACGGAAATGTACTGAATTTCACTGTAACAGGAGCAGCTTAGTGCAAGAGGGAGAGAGCTAAAGAGTGCTGCAGATTTCTAGCAGACATGGCTTCATCTTGATAAGTTTGATAAACCCTAGTTCTAATTCTAACATGAAAGCAATAATTACATGAGACAAACCTCAGCTCACCTCATAATATGGTAAAAATGTCTACATGGTATCCTGCATTCCAAATGACACCAAACCAGCTGAAAACCCCCCAGTTGTCTAGTAACTCAAAAATGAAGCCAGAAATCCAGTAACTTTCTAATATAGGAGAGGAAAGAGAAGACAATCACAAGGAGCTTTTTGCAAGTGACCATTAGTGTATCAGGAATGTCCTTTTTATTAACCAAAGCAAAGGAGACTCCACATAATGTATGGTTTTATGATCATACAAATTTTGTGACATTGACAGTAGGAACAAAAAATGCTTTAAAGGAGGAAACATCCAAAACAGTATCAAGCATACATACAACAAAAAGTTACCAAACTAAAAAAACGCAAGAACTCATAATGCTCTCTAGTCCAAACACCTACTGAGCATGTACTGTGAACACGGTGGTGGCAAGATGGCATTGCTAAAACACAGCAACATCAGAAAAGTGTGAGAGAAGACAAGGATTCAGCAATCCCAAGTTATTTCTAAAATAAAACATACAAGTAAACAATCAATCCCACATCCACTGAGCACAGCAAAACAGAAAATTGTTTTCATGATACGAAAGCAACAGTCTCGGCCTTTAACAATGACAACAGAGATTTGTCAGTAAAATTTTTACCATAGCAATGGGGCATGTCAACATTTCACCATAGCAACTGAGCCTAAGCATTTGATCACAGCAACACAGCTTTATATCATAATTTTATAATAGCAACAAAGACCATAGCAACAGAGCACCAACATTTTACTGATTTCATATACAGCATATTTTACCATTGAAAAGGGTTTTTCATAGCAAAAGAGCATGTAAAGACTTTACCTTAGCAACAGAGCATAAACATTTAATCGTGGTAACATTTAGTCGATTTTTAATCTTTTTTTTTTTTTACTATGGCAACAGAGCATGTCAAATTTGAACCGCAGCAGCTCAAACAAGACCAAAATCCTTGTATCATCATCAGATTGTGCTATGAGAATCAGTGTAGGATCTGCAGGGAAGAACAAAGTCTGGATCAAAGTGTTCCCACTGGACCAACTACGGGGAGTGGGGCTTACCTGGTATTATCTATACACAACAGTTAATTCTGAAGTCCCAAATCGGGTATGTTTTATGTCGGCTTTCACAAAGTTGGTCCAGTAACATGTGACATGTTATATCCACAGTAAGTTTTTTTTTTGTCTTTTTTGAGCAGGACATTATCCTAGGCTTATCTTGACCTTACGAGCTCCTATAGGTCGGTCATTGAGGTCCATGACAGCAGCAGAAGCCTCCTCGTGGTTCTGAAAGGCCACCATTGCCTCACCAGTTGGCAGGCCTTTCTCACTGAACTGCAGGCAGACCGAGCCTGGCAGTACTTGGTAGCCATAGAAGAAGTCCATGATTTCATCCACTGTTACAGTGAAGGGCATGTTCTGGAGTTTTACAATTGTTGGGCCAGCAGCACCACGTTGACTAATGGGATTATTGGATCCACCAGGGGCTGGCTGGTTACGGAGACTGTCAGTTCCTGGAGTGAACACTTGCTGTCCACCAGCAGCTCCTGCTCCAGGACGGTTTTGGTTGCTGTTAGCCCCTCCACTTCGGTTCGGTCCTCCTCCACCCGCTTTTCTGTTAGCATTGTCAAAAGGCACCAGCCCCCTTAGCCCATCTTGACTGAATGGAGCTCCTCCCCCAGCAACAGGTCGAAAGCCCGGTGGCTCCAGGATAGGGGCTCCAGGAAGACCAGCAACAAGTGGAGGTGCCACACCCAGATTTACATCCCCTAGCCCTGCTGCCATAGGCGGCAGAGGGGAAGGTCCCGCCAGCCCATTCCCTGGGGCAGAAAATGGAGTCACAAATGGGGCACTGTTGAGGTTCCCCATGGTGCTTCTAAGAAAGTTAAATTCTTCCCCACTAATCCCAGCAAATGGATTGATCTGGGGCTGTTGGGGACTGGGCTGGTTCTGCTGGTGCTGATTTTGATTCTGCTGATTCTGGTTGCGCTGGCCCCTCTTGTTTTGAGGAGGAGGATTTCTCTCAATTTCCTTCATCTGCTCAAAGGTTACCAGGTGGACAAATGCATCACGGCCATTGAGCTTTTGACGGTGCAGTCTTTCAGCTTTGCGGGCATCCTCCTCAGTCCGCAGCTGGAAAATAGCTTGCCCTAAACCGTTGCCATGGCTATCTGTCAGAACCTTCAGGGTTTCCTCATAAAGCCCCACACCCTCCAGGAAGGCACGTACATCCTTCTTAGAGATATTGTAAGGAATATTGGTAATATGGGCACAGTTCCTTGGAGCTTTCAAGCCATCTAGATTCTTGCCATCACTTTGAGCTGCTTCACGTTTTCGGATGGTGTCAATCTTTTCAAGCATTCCCTTTCGAGTGATTGGGTGGACCTGGATGAAGCGGGTGCCCATGTACTGCATGTGAGCACCTAAAGCAGTCTTATAATCCTGTTCTGTTTTAAACTCAAGGAAACCCTCTCCTGTGGCTCGTCCATTGGGTCCATAGGCAATGTAAATGCTGTCCTCCACAATGACCAAATTCTTAAAGAACTCTTTAATCTGTTTTTTGTCAACCTCATAAGGAAGACCCTTCAGGTAGACACAGAACTCCTGCCGGTGAGGAGATCGTGACCTTCCTCGCTGATCCCTGCCTCCAGAGCCCACATTACTACGGCGTTGCTGCTGATCTTGTAAATTACAGCTGTTATTGGACTTGCTGATATTGTGAGAAGCATGGTCTACCACACTGTCACTGAAGCTGGCCCACTGACGTTCAGAGGATGAGGTGATCTCAATGAACCTTTGGCCCATCATCCCACCTCCCCTCTTCACAGCTTCAAAACTGTCCTGGGGTGAGAAGAATTTGACCACAGCCCTACCAGTTGGCCTGCCCTGCCCATCCCTCAGCATGTGAACTCCATCCACACCCAGACCCCGAAAAAATTCCCTGACCTCAACCTCTGAGCAGGAGAATGGGAGATTCTGCAAGAGGACAAATAACTCATCTGGACTGGATGCACCTGCTCCAGTGGCTGCAGCCACAGCAGCAGCGGCCTTCATATGGGCCTGAAGGCCAAGAGAGGCCAGAGGGGAGAGAGGATTAAACAGCATGTGGTTGGGGGTTCCAAGAGGGAGGCCAGAACCCAGTGCTGCAGGGGGTGGAAGGGAGGGATTGAAGGGAGGCAAGGGAGACATGTGGGGAAGGTGGGACATAGGAGGCACTGGAGGTCCTTGGGACATAGGGGAAATGGTAGGAACAGGGGGAAGGGAGGAAACTGGAGGAGGAACTGGAATGGTAGGCAATGTGGGCATGGACGGCATAGAAGGCATACTGGGAAGTGGAGGGATGGATGGGGGGCCTGCAGTGAGTGATGCCAGAGCTGTGGTGATTGTGGGAGTGGAGCTATAGCTGTTGGGGAAACAAGGTACTACACTGGCCAAGCTGGCTGCTGCCTTGTTGCTTGGTGGCTCCTGAGTTGAGCTTGCTGCTGTTACTGTGGTGGAGGCATTACTAAAGCCTTGGTTTCCATGGTTTCCACTTCTCCCGCCTGCCCCCGACTGCACTGTGGGTATAGGGGCTGCACCTGCTTGTCGATTAGCATTTCCTGTTGTAGGTGTAGCGGTTTCAACAGCACCTGCACCAGCCTCAAACCTGCGACGGCTTAGTTCAATCATGTTCTGCATTTCTGTCTTACTGCTAAGCAACAGTGAAACCTTTGATCCCTTAATCGACCCCCCGGTACGCATCATTCCCAGCCGAGCATCCTCATCAGTGGCAAAGACGATGAATGCCTCACCATGCTCACCCCCCACGATGTGCACTCCCCCGTCAGGGATGGTGAGGCCAGAGAAGAAGTGTCTGATGTCCATGGTGCCAGCCACTATGGGCAGACCCTGCAGCCTGATGACTACTGCCATCCTGACTGCTAAAAATCAGCCCTATTACCTGGGGAGAAAGCAACACTACTGTCAGATTAAGAGCAGAAAGAGGGGAGACCAATGGTTTCCAGATGTTTTATACAAAATCTAAGATGGTAAGAGGCTGTGAGGTAATATAAAAGGTATAAGTCATCTCTCCTTACATTTTAATGACTTCAAAATATCCAGAGACCAAGTTTTGAAGCTTGTGCAACCGTGCAACAGTTTGCGCAATTCTGACATTTGGAAACCAGTGGTGTTTGAAAAGGGTTGAGTTTAAATCAGCAAAAATTGTAGAGAACTGGCAAAAAACTTACTGTAGCCATTGAAGCTTTCAATAAGCGTGAATAACATGTAGCAGCATCTAAATGTTTGACCTCAATAAAAGCAATCATGAGCATTAGCTTAGCTTAGAGTTACATAAGAAATAGATAGTGTAGCATAAATGAATGGCACTGATGTTAACAGAATATTTAAACAGAAAGCTAAAATCATAGAAAGGAACAGGACTTTCCATGGAAACAAAACACCTTCAAATCATTAGATTATCATAGCTGATACAGCACTTATGCATGGTATTTTTTTTTTCAACTATATGGCATTATGCAGAGCAATTTTAACAAATTAATTACAGTGAAAATTTGACCAAATCATGTATCATCTCCTGATATCAGTAATTTAAGAGTCTGCTTAACTGTATCAATTTCCTTTTTCTAATTAAACCATGCACAAAGGTGGTCATCATGACTGCTCCTCAGGAATCATGATTGATGTCCAACCTGAAATCCCAGTTCATATTTAAACCACATTGGGTTTCTGGAGACCTGTAGGTTTCCATGTTCCAGTAAAACTGCTCAGCTTTATAGTAAGCTTACATATAAAAATTTCAAGCAAATTTATTAAGCTGAAAATTAACATCTAATGAATCAACTGTGTTTGTCCGAATATCATCTAAAACCCTAATTTCCAAATGTTTCAAAACAGGCAAGTCCATATAAATTCAATTGCGAAATTGAAATGTTGTCAAAATTATCCATTACTCTTTCTTTCTACCATGCAATGCAAATGTACTGCATATTTATGGTTGAGTTTGAAACATTTCGTGCAACAGAAAACCTTCAAAAATCTCATGCAACTTGTAACTCACCAGGGCAACTAAGCAGTGTGAATAGATTCACTGTATACCAGACTGATGATTTCTGTAGGACACTGAAACCTGGTGAAAAAGTAAGAAAGCACACATTCCTGTTCAAGACATCTCATTTGAATGTATCCTTAAACAGAACAGACAAGTTTATACTAAATTCCTGTGTGTGATATGTTTGTATTTTCAGCAGTTGGAAGCTGCTTTATCACTTTAAGTGAATGGACCTGATTAAGTCTCAAAGAGTTGCATATTAGTAAAACATTGTGTATGATTTCAGTCTTAGTATTAGAAATGTTTCCTAACCTCAACACAACAATTCAAAAACTCTGAACGAAAACACCACAACAGACTGTCAAAACCAACAGCATAGCAGAGTAGCAAACCTATTGAAACCTAGACCAGTCACGACGCTGGCACTGTACATCAAATAAGTACTTGACTCCAATTTTCCTAAGGACAAGCAGTAAAGCAATGTAAACATAAGACACCTCAACAAAATCCAGCAAACACCATCCAACAAACAAACACAATCTCGTCCATCTATTTGGAAACCAGGCAGGTCTAATTCAGCTGCTTCTTTAACCCTCAAGCAGCACTTAATCAGAAGTATATCAGCAACTGGATGCAGAACACAACTACATGAGCAACATGTCAACCAGTAAACCTTAAATACATTGTCAATAAAGGGTAGCATCATAACAACATTATTAACAGCAGAAACATATCAACAAAGCAAGAGGCGCAACATCCAACATTTTAACAAAAGCAATTTCAAGTACATGTGAACAACAGCAACATCAGCATTATGTAAACCAGAGCAATATTAGCATTACATCAACCAGAGCACAGTTAGAATTATGTAAACCAAAGCAACATCAGCAACTGATTGCCAGCACAGCACCAAAGAGGATAGCAGCCATTCAGAAGAGAATGCAAACGGAAGAGAAATGCAGAGTAACAGGTTCGTTAACACTGATAAAAACTGAGCAATTCTTTCCCATCATCTCATATGGATTCCAAGACAGTATCCACTATTGACTCTAATTTAATCAGATTTGATCCTGGACAACAAGACAATGCTTCCAGTAACAGGAAATACAAATTTGCATTTTTTTGTCTTAAAGAGGCAGATACCTGAAATTCAACACACCTTTCAACATGATGTCTGATATGTCATCACTGACAGCAGTGCAAAGCCCAACCACAGCATGAGAATCAACCTGCATTACATCTATGTGAAGCATCAACAACAGCAGAGCATAAAAATGTAAGACAAGAAACCACATAAGGTCAAAAAGACAGGAGTATCCAAAGGTTTCAGTGAAGCTGCAGTTTGCTCTCACAAATAGAGACCGAGAGGAAAATCCATCTCAGCCAAAAAACCAGAAAGGAAATCAATACAGTGCATTGACATAAATAAAAAGCAAAAGAAACCTATTTTCCAGTCTAGGACTTGAAACATTCCAAATGTCATTAATCGCAAAACAATTACTGGAATACCATGTCAAGACTACATAACTAAAACACAAATGTAAAACTAACAGGGATAAACCAAACCACCATACACATGCATGCACAAACAACAAACAGAAAATTGCATTACAACTTCAAATTCATCAAAAAAAGGAAATTACTTGCTCTACTGAGTCAAAGGTGGAGGCAATTTATTTGCGTTTAAAAATTGAATCTCGGCATTACCTCTTCTACAACACAATGTACCAAAGCCTACCTACTTAAAATCGTCCAGTCAGCGGTTTCAGCTTTCAGCTGCAGAGACAGGATTTTCTACATCATAATACTTTTGGGTATTTCTTGCTTTTTCGGACAGCAGTAGCCATGTTACAGCCCAGTCTGCAACAATGATAATACTTTGGGGAAATTCCGTCTTGTGGAAACCAAAAAAGAAAAAAAAAAAGAAAAATGACTTTTAAACTACAAAATACGTTTCAAACAAATTCCTTAATCAAACTACTTTGTGATTAACCTCGTATTTTATTGACTGAAACCCAGGAAGTCTCAAAGACAGGTGTCATCCATCTCTAATCAGGATGCTCAGAGCCGATGACATTGTGGGGGGTGTGATGTCACGCCCGATTTTGGACAGTGGCCGCAACAAAGCTGAAAATGTAGTTATTAGGTTGCAAACAGATCTGTTCAAAGATCAAACTCGAATACTCTGCATCAATTCAACGCGAGGGAACGTCAGCAAAATAAGCCATTTTTAAACAAAATATGTTAAATCTCAACAAATATGTTGGACTCAGCCAGCTAGTTTGTAGGTAGCTTCGAAAAAGCACAATTTTAGAAACTTGCCTGAACGTTTCCACCAAACAAATGTTATAAGAAAATACAACGATCAAACATGGATCGTCGACGGCGACACCTTAACATTCACAGCTACACAGATAAGTGGAGATTATTTAGCACAGCTTTACCACCCCGAGCAGGCTAACGCCCCGTTAGCCACCTAGCTGCTCGTGAACCTCGCTTTGTGTGTCGGAGTGAAGCAGTGGGTTAAGATGTTTCACCGGCTCCTCCAGCTCTCTGCTCTGGGTGTGAGTGCGTCACTGGGCGTAGTGCCGCCGCTGGTTTCTTACCGAGAATTTTGTGAACAAACACACAGAGGTTTAACTCATGAACGAAATCTCTTTTTCTTATGTGGTCTTCTTTCTGCAGGCTGCTTCTACACGAAATGTCGGCATAAACACCGCGAGATTAGACGTGACGACGCGAGAAGATGCGGCCAGCGTTTTCCCAGACCTGATGTGGCACCTCCCCCTGCTGGCTGAAATAAAGTTTACACTTTTGTGACTCCCTGCTCCAACTGTGTGGAACCCTGGAATAATTTACATATTTACATATATTTGTATGATATTTAGTTATGTTACTTCATCCTTCAGACATATTTGTATCCTCTGGCTTCAGCAATTTAATGACTTCAACATGTTATGTGCTCCACACTGTGTGTGTTCAGATGAGCCCTTCATTACATCTCATTACATGTATCAGCCTTGAGGACATGCCCTCTGTTAGATCCTCGTCAGTCTCTCTCAATATTGTATCCTCCCCTGGAACACAGTATTAAATACAAACTGTCAAGTCAAATGATCACAATCTAGTTCAATTGTATCAAGTATTGAGTTATCATGGGAAGCTTGGTTGCTTCTCTGGCCTAATGTGAGCAATGTCTTGAAGCCAAGTTTGATAGAAATCCTCCACAGATGAGTTCATTAAGCCACATCTATTTTAGTTGGCATTTTGCTTTATAGTGTTCTTGGGTTGTGTTGGGTGTACTAGTATAAAGTCCCAATGGCTATAAGGCTATGTTGAAAATGCTGTTGTACAGTATAATGCAGCATGGGTCATAACTTGTACTTGTCTCAAACATATCTAAAATAAAAAGATGAAACTGAATTTTATTGCATAGCTATTAATCAGCAGTTTATTGAATATTATGTGACAGTGTCAGAGGCTCTGCTGACTATATCCAGGAACACAGAATAAGAATTTAATACAAAAGTACCAATATTCATTAAATGGCACTTTGTTTATTGGGCTTCTTCATCAACTTTACTTTAAATATGTGGAGACTGGATTGAAGCTTTTAACTCTTAACCATTTTATAAATGTCTTCCTGCAGTCACAGATTCATTATAGTGTTCCAGACTTACACTGGATAACTGAGATGCAGATGCTGGCACTGTTTGATTAGATGTTCACTGCAAACTGCTGTTAGTGATGCTGATAGAGGATGAGAAACAAAAAGTGCTAGACGGAGTTCTGACATGAAGACAGAGCTGACAGTCAGCCCTGTGAATACAGCATGAAATATTTGTGACTCCACAAATGAAATGTTTTACATAATTAGGGAACCAGTTTATTAGATGATTCAATTAATTTAACTCTGCCTCTGTTGTCATTACTAGTTTGACCTTTGTTATATATACGTTTCTTGTCACTGAGGTCATTGATGTCACAGTGGAGATTTTGACAGTTATCCAAGTTTAACACAGCCTTTCCAGCGTCATAAAGCTGCTGATTTTACTGGACTTGATCACCACCATAACCTATATTTCATGGCTCCTGTCTACTTTGTTCAGTTGCAAATATGGCGTTTGTTATGATGACTAGTTCAACTCACAGCATTTTTCATGAGTGGCAATTATCTTTTAAGTCTAGTGTCTAATAATTATGACAAATGTATTATATGATTATAACAACTGGAGGACTTGCCCACCCATCTCTTTTCCACACTGTCGTGGTGGAAACTATGGTGGTCTTCACATATCAGAAAGGATATAAAGCCATTTTTCAACTATCTCCACTTTTCCACTCTCCCATCCTCTCAGCCATTTCCTTCTCCCTTCCTCATAGCTGGTTGATGTAGGTTAATGTAGGTGCAGCTTGTCTTACTTTGCGTAGAAAGCTTCCACTCCATAAGGGGAAACACACATCTGTTTGAGCTGCTGTAGAAACATGGCGGTGCAAGATGGAGGCCTCAGTAAAGCAAGGCCCTTGTCTAGAGTACATAGTAAAATATTATTATTAAAATTTTTTTTAAAGGATTTTAATTTAAAGCAATTATCCTCTTATACAAACATTTTATTTGGTAGTATAATCAATTTCTGCCAACAAACCAAGTCATAGTTTGCATGTTGAAAATCAAGTTGAGGCATGATCAGGTTTAATTTAAATGACCAGAAACCTGATAGCTGCTTGATATACAATGTGCGATGATGTCATTTTTTCCTTTATCATGATGGGGACACAGCCACTTATCTCTTAGAGCAACATCATGAACGCAAGTACAGGAGAATCTACAGACACACAGAGCTACAGCTACAGACTTCAAGTCAGATAGGACATTGTGCGTGTTTGTGTACAGGAAGAAAAAAGTAGTTTGTTCCCAGGATTCCCTGTGAACCAGGAAGCAGACTGGTAGTGGGTGGTCTAGTGCTGCGTCCACTTGATGCTCTTCAGGTCGATGCCTTCCTGAACCATCTCCCACAGAGGACTGACAATAAAAAGACAGTTATTAGGCAAGGCATTAAAAAAATGTATTTTTAAATGTTCACTCAACAGACCATTTTAAATTCAGGTTAATTCCAATCTGGGCCTAATTTTTATAGTTTTGTTCAACAATTTCAGCAGTAATAATGTACAAGAAAGAAATTATTTGAAAATAATGTTATACAAACAGTGTTGTATACATATGTTTACAAACTCAAACACCATTACAAACAATTATTGTGTCAACCTCCTCAAAATAAACTTAAAACTCAGACACGATGAGTGCAAGGTGATTATTAAACAGATGAAGGACAAAACTACAAAAAAGAGACAGTGACACTTTACATTACAGTACAGTCACAAACACTCTTGCCAAAGGGAATGCGTATTAAAGATATGTAATGGAAAAGGAAACACTGCACATAGATGCACTGTTGGGGTGAATGGCAAAACTGTAGCGTAAAGCAGCTTTGACTGGTCATCATCAAGACTAGAAAAGAGCTATATAAATACAGACCATTTATCATTTACTTATCTCTAACACACTTTCCAGCTTAGCAATAGCAATAACAATGTGGAAACAAGGAGATTATATTATAGAAATACTATGTTATTTCCAAAGTAACATCCAGAGTCAAAGCTTGATGATTAAAATTACTATCATATTATTTTATTCTTATCGGCACTGTAAAATATAGTACGAATAAGACTATCGTTAGAATTCAGCTGAGCTCACCTCATCTCTCTGAGTCTGCAAACCTGTTGGATACATTTCTCTGCTGTGTAGTCCACTTCCTGCTCTGTGGTGAATCTGCCAATACCAAATCTGACACAGAAGCACAGTCTTACATCAACCTACAGCACAATAGACTAAACTGAAGTCAAACCAGAGGCCATAAAGAAAAAATAAAAGTACTCATTATTGTTTACGCCAGTAAGTTTGACATAAAAGTACAGTGAATGACTATACAGTTAGAAGCAGTGCCCAGAATGTCTTATATGAGTAATAAATGACATACTAATAGACTATTAACGAACATTATTTTTGCATTGACTGTTTCTACAGGTTTTTCAACATATAAACTCAGGACTATCAATAGAATCAATTATACTCTCATCCTGCAGATTTGTAATTTCATTTGAGATTACAAATAGTTACCAAAAAAGTTCATTAAAATCAGACTGTAGTCAGGATTACTATTAATACGATTTGACTACAGTGAGGGGGATGAGTGTCCCTACCTGATAGAAGAATGTGCCAGGTCCTCATCAGCTCCAATTGCTCTGAGTACATAAGAAGGCTCCAAAGACGCTGACGTACATGCACTGCACATACACATACATAAACACAAGCATATTTTTAATCTATAAAAGCTCAAAACTTTGATAAATGTAACTCTTTGACATGTTGAAAATTTCATCTTTAAAACTTTTTACAAAATTATAAATTGTTAACCGTTTCATCTCTGCTATGCTACATTTTGGGGGAATAACAAGAAACTGACAGCAGGATTTGACTACACAGTTCTTTTTAATTAAAGTCAGCAGGTAAAGCCTCAGTCCTGCTCTTAGATTTGTGTGTCTGACCTGCCAGATGACAAAGCAACATCTTTCAGTGCCATCAACAGACTTTCTCCCTCCACATATGCAAAGGACAAGTTGATACAGCCTGAAAAAACAAAAACAAAAACACAAAACCACGTAGTGGCTTTAGTTAATCTGCCTCAACTAACATTACATTAACAAGCTTTCCATGACTGAATGCCAAGTTGGTCAAAATACAAACCACATGCCTATTTGTATTCAAAGTCCCTGTAAAAGTGGGAAAAAAATCTTCTGACTTAGCCACCCATCAAAAAACATGTGATACTAACTACCTTACTAAATATGCTTAATTAAAAAAATGAGGATCGAATTCTGTGAACATCTGTTTGTCAGATTGACACGGTTGAAATGACTTTGTCTTGAAAATATCTAGCAAACTAAAGGCATTAGCATAGGGGCAGGTGCATTTACTCAAGAGTGTACATTAAACACTGATAAAGAACACTGAGGGTTGTTATATTATTGCAGCATTTAAGGAGAAGTTACACTAACTCGAGCTCCAGTGTGTCATTGAGCCATATTGAAAAATTCTGAACAGAAAACAGGAGAGAAACTGTTATTCTTACTCCAAAGTTGTAATTTTTTTCACATGCTCTCAGCCATAATATGTGAAACCCTATATTTACTTTACAGGGACTTTGTGTGTGTACATACCAGGGTATCGTTGCTCTGGATCTCCATTCATTATTACATCTGGTATTTCAGACATGATCTTCTGGACCAGACGATTAGCCAACATGGTCACTCTGTCATGATCATACTGCACACGCACACACACACTTATTGAGTGCCAGGATGTTTCGATACATTTGCTGAGTGTTGGAATATTGCCTGTGTTCTTTTACCTCCATCTCCTGCTGGGCAATGCTGCAGGCAGCTCCCAGTCCAACAGCCAGTGGGGTGGGGACGGTGCCAGAGCGCAGACCCCTCTCCTGCCCGCCCCCATTCTGCAGCGGCTCCATCCTCACCCGGGGTCGACGACGCACGAATAAAGCGCCAACACCTGTATAGTACACACACACAAACATATTGAAAATCTAACTCACAAGCAGCCTGACTGAAGGGGCCTAGTTTAAAAGATCTATTGTGCATGATCTAAAGTGTGTGACGTAAGTGCATTCAGGCGTGTCCAACTCTTTTGCTAGTTACACAGCGAGCGATTTACAGTAGCCACAAAGTGAGGTGCAATGTGCTCTTTCAACCCATCACTCACCCAACATTGTTACAGACATTAATATGTTTTGCATACAGTGGCCATTCAGACCTGGAAAGCCTCAAGTATGTCTGTTCACGCCATAAAATGAATCCTGGATGAGTATCCTATATACACTGCACTACATTCAAATACACACAGACGAGGAACAGGATTATGTTTTTAACAAGTTTGACTGTTCAGAAGAGTCTGCTCTCAGTGTGTTTGTATGTGCGTCCAAGTGACAGAGAGAGCTAAGATTTAAATCTGTGATTTAAAATACCTTTCTTTGCAACTTGCCTCTTAAGAGGTAAAATTACTAATGCTTGGGCCGACCTTTGGGTCCATAGATCTTGTGAGCGCTGATAGACATCAAGTCAATCCTCCAGTCGGAGACACTGATGGGAATTTTTCCGACAGCCTGAGCAGCATCAGTGTGGAGGAAGACACCTTTCGAACGACAAATCTGACCTGTGAACAAGAGGAGAAAGGCTTAGTGGAAAAAACTGCTTTGATCAAACCAGCACACCAGATCAGGCCTCCTGTGAGTAAAAATCTGATGAAGGCTCCACATTTTCACTGATATGATTTAACCTGAATCACTAAATCATGGATGTAATTAAATGTGGAGTTCTCATAGTTACCAATTTCTTTGATGGGCTGTTTGACTCCAATCTCATTATTTACAGACATCACAGACACCAGGGATGTGTCAGGACGAATGGAGGCCTCAAGGAGCTGAAAACATACATGAAGTTTAGTGTGCAATCATTACATTCTGTTCTCTGGACATGCTGTATGTGTTCACATGTGACCTGTGTGTATGTTTTAGTATGTACCTCCAGATCCAGCAGGCCATTCTTCTGGACTGGCAGGTAAGTGACATTGAATCCTTCAGCTTCCAGAACTCGACACGAGTCCAGGACACATTTGTGTTCTGTCTGAGTGGTGATCACATGACGCTTTTTACCCTGATAGAACCTGGCCACGCCCTGCAAGATATGAGGTGTTGGGATCAATTCTGATCTCATGAGAACTGGGCTCAATCAGTCTTGTTTTCTTTGTCATTTTTTTCTTAAGTTGCTGCAAAAAAATGGTGTTCTACTGACCCAAGTACCATGTCATTATGCTGCTCTTGTTCACAATCATATTGTTCTTTGTGTGTTGCATTTTGTTCTTGTACTATTCTCAGTGGGTTATGATGAAATTATCACTGTCCCCAAACTGTTTTAAATGTTGTTTCTCATTCTCTTTGTGTTCTTGTTCTGTTCTTAGAACATGTTCATGTGTCCTCATCCTGTTCTTATTGGCAATGTGTTCCTTTTTTTATAGTGCTATAACTTTGCTATTGATCTGATCTCAAAAAACAAGAGAGAGAACTAAAATCAAGAGGAAGAGGATAAAACGTGAAAAATGTGAGAGTGGAATAATAACGGGGAAGAGAAGCAAAGTAAGACCTTAATAGCCATGTTGTTGGACTCGGTTGCACCGCTGGTGAAGATGATCTCTCTGGGATCAGCTCCAATCAGATCAGCAACTTGCTGCTCAGAGAGAGAGGGATAAATAGATAGAGAGAGAGAGAGAGAGAGAGAGAGAGAGAGAGAGAAAATAGTCAATGCCTCTCGGTCAAATTCAGCCTCAAAGCAGCATTTAACATCATTTAATACACAGCACTCTTTCCATACAAAATTAAATAAACAAGAATAGTAAAAAAAAATGTTTTGACATTACCATTTAGTACACTGTTATAAATTATAAGACACATGTTACATAAGTAGGTTGAGGCCTGATACTATGAAATGATCTCCCTTCTTCTAATAACAAATTACAGCAGGCTGTCCACTAAGAGGTGTAATGCTGCCCTCAACAGTTCGCCCCCTCATCTCCCCAGCCCCCCTCACTGAACAGGCTGAATGTTTTTCTACCTTTCTGGCGGTCTCCATGGCCCTCTCGCTCTCCCAGCCATAGGCATGTGTCCTGGAATGAGGGTTACCATAGTAATTTACCTGGTAGGGCAACATGGCATCCAACACGCGGGGGTCCTACACACACACATTATATATAATCAACTGTAAGTGGAGGTGAGGTAAACAGTAAATAATCCCTCCACTGACTCTGATGGTTAGCAGCTTTTACCATTGGTGTGGTGGCCTGGAAGTCCATGTAGAGGGGGCGGAGCTCATCTTTCTCTAGTTCACGTTTCTTTATCAACTCTAAAACACAGAACAGGGAGACTGTCAACTGGGTTGTATTCTGATGATGAGCTTCAACTCTGCGCCAGATTTTTGTGACAGGCAAAACAGCAATTTTTAAGAGTGTATATTAAGATACAACTCAAACACGAAACAGCTTTTATGAAGAAACATACTTTAAACCAAAAACACCGTAATACGAATAATAATTAAAAAGCTGAAGAGAACGTAAACAATCAAAAACTGGAAGTAAAATGAAAAGAGAAATGTTAGTTTGAAAAACTTAAGTAATCACTGCATCAATCTGTTTGAGGTTGATTTCAAGTTTCTTGTCCCCTTACCTAACTGCGTCACTTTTGGATTTGCCTCATGCTACAAATACTCCGAAACTCATAAACACAGAAGTACTGGTACCTTTCTGTAGAGTGCTCACGGCTCTGCCCTCTGAGACTGGCCGGGGGAGAGGAGACCTGGTGGCCGTTCTGAAGAGACAGGAGGAGACGGTCCTGCCCGAGGAGAGCATAATGAGGACGGACTGGTTTCACCTGGAAATCCGCTGGCCTCCGGGAACAGCAACACTCAAAAACGCTAAATAACAAACTGGGTTAAGTTGAACCCGTTTCACCGTCTTTTCTCTGTGGAGGACAAAGAAGAAGATTGTCCAATATTTAAGAAACTGGCGAAAATGTGAGAGGAGGTTGATTTAGTTAGAGAGACTGCACCGCCGCCTGTTAGTCACATCCAGGTCACACCAAAGTGAAGACAGAAATGATAACAAGCCAAACTTCCGGCCCCGACTTTCAAAGTAAGAGTTACATCATTTCCTTAGAGGAGCACGATAATAAATCACTTTTAAGGAATACATTTTCATAAAAGCAGATGCATTATTGAATATTACTGTCATATTTTCACATAATTAAATTGCAGTAATTGTATTTGTTTGCCCTTGTCAATTCATCTTGAAAATAATCTATCTGTATTAACCAGGACATTTTTAGATGTTGCGGTATGGTGTCCGACACTTAACAAAACAGTATAGTATAAAATGCATATATAAGACATGCAGTTATAACAATAATGGGAATAAAATACTGGCATATTGTAGGATACTGCTGTCATTGACGATAGAATTGACACAAATTTTTATTTTTGTAAAATAAACTTTATTTTATTCTTATTTATTTGTGATTGTAGTTAAATTCACTGGTCTTTTTTCTTTCGATGAAATAGGGTATTGTAGTTAAACACGCAACGCAATTTTTTTTCTTTTACTTAAGACGACTTTCCGGAAATATAGGTATAGCTATGCTGCAGCCTAACGCAGGTCGGTGTCGGTGCTGTTTCATGGTTGCACAAGAAACGGAAATGGTGTGTATGTGTTCTTGTACTTGCTGCAGAGTGAGGACCAAACTTCGTACAATTCCTACAAAGTGAGGACATTTTGACAAAGTGAGGACGTTTTGGCTGGTCCTCACTTTTTTAACCCCTTAAAATGTCTTTTTCAGGGTTTAGACTTGGTTTTAGGGTTAGAATTGGGTTTAGTTTAGGGTTAGGGTAAGGCATCTAGTTGTGTTAAGGTTAAGGTAAGGGGCTAGAGAAATTGTTGTCTATGAGGGTCCTCACTCTGATAGAAGCGCAAACGTGTGTGTGTGTGCGCGTGTGTGTGTTTATGCAGCCTGCACTCCCATTGGTCGAGCTGCGTTGTTTTGGTTCTGTTAAAGGCGGGGCCAGTGTTTTATCTCTGTCCTCTGATTGGCTTTGAAGACTCTTATGAAACTGTAATTAAGAATGTCGACCAGTGGAGGGCAGCATTGCAACTCTCAGTTTACAGCCTGCGCTAAACCATAAGAAGAAGAATGAGAGGAGGAGGAGGAGGAAGAAGAAGAAGAAGAAGAAGAAGAAGACGAAGACTTACATACTCTTCCTCTCAGTTCTACAGAGCATTTAAATCATATTAAACTGTTTACATTATTTAATCTTAAACTTATGTGATTCCAAATGAGTTCCCTTTGTTTCGTTCCTTAAAATAATGAGAATGAATAACGACTTGCACTTACTCCACATTGTCGAAGGATATTCAGAATGTTTTCTTTTCATATTACTTGAGTTAGTATTGTCTGTTCTTTGCCTTTACATTGCCCTTTAATGCTGAACTGTTGTACAGTAGGTGCAACTATTAACAAGACTGTCATCGTCTAACTCGAGTAGATACACATGAACAGCTTTAACATGGCATTGATCTTTTTTGCCATGTCTCTATTGCAAGCGGTTTAAACATTTAATCAGTAGACAGTATATTCACCACCGATATGTACGGTTTTCAGATAATCTTGAAATCAGTTTTACTCATTAGAACGACGTCACGGATATAGAGAACCACATGTCATACAGGTCACAAGGCCAAAATGACGTCACAGATATCTGTAATGATAAAAAGGGATTTCCACGTCTTTCTTGATTTACCGCACATTCTCGAAAATGCCGTTTTTCTCTTATCCTGTTTTTGCAACGAGTCCCAACTCTACAGTGTGATTTCTGTCGGGTGTAGTGTGCGTTTTAATCCCATAGACGGCAGTAATGTTCACACAGTCGTTTAAACGGCAACAACTCAAAAGAAGAGAAATCGTCCGTCCGCGGCTGTGGGAGCCATGCTCACCAGTTAGCAAGTTAGTTTGCGTTTTTTGAAAAAAAAACCCCAAAACATTTGTTTTGCGTCGTGATGTTAAAAACGGGCGATTCCCTCCTGCAGTAGTGGATCTCAGTGTGAGGTGAGATGTGTCACTTTGTTCCTGGAATTAATCTGTGAACGTCAACTGAGCGTGTTATTTAGTGAAGGCTATCAAGGACAAGCTAACCTGTCAGTTGACTGTAGCAGCTGCCGGCACCTTCTGTCTGTAAATCATATTAACGTTATTACACCCAGTCCATTGTTGGTCTGATGAACATTTTAATCTACATGGCGTCATCTGGATGTTTTCCCTCCGAGTCGAATGACATGTTAACGCCGGTTTTTTCCGGTGTTGTGTGCCTTCTGGTTTACCAGCTGTTTTCACTGCGCGTGCACGTGTGCTGTTCACAAGCAGCTGCGTGCTCACCCTTTCTCAGAAGATCGATCAATAGTTATTTGAATAGCTATTTGTATATTTGAACAATGTTACTTTTACCTAAATATGATTTGTATTACACATGGCATGCTTTTAAGTAGTATGCATTGCTGAGTAATGAATGTAACACAAATAAATAATAGGGATGCACGATATTGGACTTTTTGTCGATATCCACTAAGTTGATATTTCAGTGTTTGTGCCAATGACCAATACAGGGTATACAAGTCAAGGATGTAGCAGTCTATTTTGCCTACCGTTCTCATATCGCCAGATCTTGGTATGTTAGCCAATATCCGATAGTACATTCTAAAGCCAATATGTTCACATATTGCTGATTTAGGATTGTGTTATAAATAGAAAAATAAATGTGCCAGTAGCCAAAGTAACCAGTTGGCTGTTTTAGATTAAAGCCAAGGAAACCAGCTGCTTTAAATCAAAGCATGGGTAACATGTTCTTTTCAAAGGAATGGATGTCAAAAGGCAGAAGAAAGAGATTGTAAAGAATGGAATGTTGCAGATGCAAACTGCTAGAAAAAAAGGACAGTGATTAGGAACTTTGAACTGTGGAAGTATTATTAGAAGAAGATGAAGACTTGTTTTCAACCCAAAACAAATAGGGGCCTGTGTGCTGTAGTATCAGGTTATTATAAAGACTTATTCTTCACAAAGTTTGGTGAATAATAAACTACACAACAGGCTGAAGATTTTACTGTAGTATGATTGTCAGTGCGTGGCACTTACAGAGGGTGACCCGCAGAGTCACACGGAGGCTGTGAGTCGAGTCTCACCTGGAGCACTCATGTTTTGGGCAGCCCATAGCCAAGCAGAAGGGAATTGGGCTTGTAACCTAAGGGGTTTCTGGTTCAAATCCCATGACAGGCCAAGGGCTGGAGTGTCCCTGAGCAAGGTACCCACTGGTCCTGTGCCCAGCTTGTTAGTGTTTGCTGGTGTGTAAAAACAATGGGTTAAATGCAGAGGTCAAATTCACTATGACTAATTGAGGAGTGTACAAATAAAACTATTCCAAACATGCTTCCCCCTAGGCAACATCATGGAAACATACCACCCATGAATTTCTATCTAATAATATGCACTGATTAAACCATATTATATAACTATAGTTATAGTTATAACCTAATAATCCTAATAAACCTACCATTTTTTAGCAGATAGTAAAACTTGAATGTTTTCCATTTCTCTCCATCTCAATGTAAATTAGGCTTATAATATTGAAGTGTCATCTTCGCAGTGTCATCTAATTTTGATCGCTTCACAGGTGACACCATGCCTTTAGACCACAAAGCAGCTAAACGTCAAAGTGTTTGACCAAGAAGCCCGCCATTACTTCTGCTGCCATGGGAACGACAATGAGTGAGCCGTGTATCTACGACAAACTGTCGGAGAGCATCGACATCCTCAGACAGTCGGGTTACCGTTATGGCATGTCGGAGAGGGAGATCGAGAGGTTCATCAAGCAGGTCCTGGAGACCAACGAGCCCAGGAGAGAGCCTCCGCAGTTCCCCATCCTGACAGCCACCATCAAGGTCAGACCTGCAAATACAAATATTAATGTTTGACAGGAAATCTAATCAAATATTCACTGAAGACCCATGTCAAGCAAAAGCACTCAGTACACATATTACTGCTACTTAAAGGCGAGAATTATTGCTTTTTTAGTAAGCTACTTTTTAAGAAATTCTGAATTAAAAAGACTTAAATTAGGCAGAAATCCACTATAGTGGACTAACAAGCTATTTTCAGTCATGAACTCCAGACATTGTCCTGAGAATGGGTGTGGATATTTTTTGTCACATGAGACTGTCACCTTTATGAACAAAGGTTCATTCATAATTTTCAGTCTTCTGAGGGAGAACATGTTTCTCAGTGTTGCCGATGTTCCTGTTGTCATTGCAGTTTATGGTGGTAATAGGTTTCCTGCTCGTGGTGATACTGGCCTTCACTTACCCTCAGAGCGCCCCGCAGATTGGCCTGGTCAACCTGGGCTGTTATAACTGGTCGTCTCCCCTCAGTCATGTCCGCCTGCTGTCCCTGCCCATCGCCAAGAAATATAACCTTCAAGGTCTGAATGAACATGGTCACTGTGTCTTCATTTCTGTTTCTCATTTCTCTCCCAAACACATTCAACTACAAACAGTTTTATCATCAGGAGTGAGAATTAAGTCCGTACAGTATGGTCTAATTTAATGACAGCATATACACTTGTGAGTCGCTGAATGTTATGTGAAATGTGAACCTATCGTTTGACTTATTTTGCCACTTCAGTGGCATGAAAGCACTTCCATGGCTGTCAGCCTTTAAGTCTCTTATTTTAATGTACGTAATTTTACTTTTGGTGTCAATGACCCATATAACAAAGATGTCAGTAAACCTGAATTGATTTGATTTGTGGAGAAGAGATTTTGAGGTTTGGGAAACACTGATCATTTTTCTGGCCCAAACAACGAGAAAATAATTGACAATTTAATCAGTTATATAAAAAAATTAGATGCAGCTAAAAGTTTGTTCTTCTGTTCCACAGAAAGCACTTACTTGGTTTTAAATTGGTATGACAGAACTAATCAACACTAATCATAACCATGGCTACAGGTTTAGACACAGGTTTGAAGCCGCTAAACCAACTACAAAAGAATGGGCAGACAAACCAAAAAGAATATACCAGGGCCAAGAGTTAATGTGGAGCATTTCAGATACAAGGTGAAAGGGGTGCTGCCATGCATATTTAAAACCTCTGTGTTTCTCAGCATAGTAGGTTTTTGTCTTCCCCAGCAAAATACCTGTATTGCACACTGACAGTAAGTTGTTTTGCCAAGACAGATGAAGGCAACAGTAACATTGCACTAGTAAAGCAAGATGCCTCAGAAAGATTGGAGTCGGACACAAAGACGCACTGACCCAAAGATTCACAAGTGAATTCTACTGTTTAAAAGACCCAGTTCAGCTGTTTATCGGGATAAGTGCCTCTTGTTAGAGAGAGAGAAATCTATAAGTTACACAGTGCAGCTTTATTATTACATTATGTAGTTGACCCTAAAATTACCTGTAAATGGACAAAGTTAGTTCACTTGAAGACTTGTATTTTGAGTGTTTCATTTGTGTTTATTTGCAGGTTTCCATGAGTGGTGGAGTGCAGGCGCTTTGCGGCAGAATCTGGTCAACTGTTCAGGCTGTGCAGAAATCTCCTCAGTGCTGGAGGTCCCAGAGAGCCTTAGAGGGACGGTGACTCTTCGACGGGGGCCACAACTTGTCCTGCTGAAGGTCAGAATATAGTTCATGTAAAACAGCATTTTCAAATAAATGTTTAAAAAAATGAGTGGTATGTGGCCTTGAGTTGGTTGGAATGGGACAAAAGCGCAGCATACCTGGAAAGACATGGTTCACTGCTGCCTCACCTCTTGTACTTGAAGATATTTAAGATTTGCTGTACAGATGATATTTGGGCCACATCTGATTCCATAGTTTGATTAATGTTGCAGTCTTTCCCAATCTCTGCATTGCTACACGTACATATGATAAGATGTGAAAGGTGGTGTGTAATCATGTCCCCCATCCAAACACTCCAGGGCGGGGAGTCCCTCAGTGTCCAGCGGCAGCAGCTGGAGGAGCTCTACTTGGCTCACTCAGGGTCCATGTCCATTCTGCTTGAGGACGACGACGAAATTGTGCAGAACAACAACGTTGGCCTTCCTCAAGGACCAGCTAACTTCACCCTGCTCTGGTACACACATTCCACAGTAATAGAAAAGTACATTTAATGTGAACTAATTAGTGACATTACATCCTAGTCTGTACACAAACACACACCAAATGGGCTCAAAGTGCTATTGACAGATGCTGTCTGCTGGTGTTGTGCTGTGTCTGCAGGAGGTTCAGCTCTGGAGCAAGGGAGAAGGTGTTGAGATGGCTCTTCCCAAAAGCTGAGCTCTGCCCCCTGCTGGACAGTGCTGGGACCATCCTGCAGCGTTGCCTTGTCACCCACAGCACAGCTTCCCAGAGCAAAGTGAGTTGAGTCGAGTTCCCACATTCACATGTGCCCACATAAAGAGTTTTGAGTGAATTAAGTAATAACACTATTGACAACACAAAAAGTTTTTGTCCACCATGACATTTACTGGAGATTAGAGTTACCTCTAACTTAGAACATTTATCTGTTGCACTCATCCCAGAGTCTTAGGTGTGTAAATGTGAGGTGCTGTCTGTGTAACAGGGTGTCAGGGTTTTGGGCTGGCTGGTGGTTGGTGAGGGGCTGCCAACAGTTCGAGTTCTGCCTGTTCAACGCTGTCAGAAACACTGCAGCTCCTTCAACCTGTGGCTGACGCCTGGAGACATGGGTAACTCCTACAGCTTGTGTTTTCATCCACAAACACACTGAAAATGTCATTTGGTATTTTTAATGCCATGAACAAGTTTGTCTGACTAAAACCAGGCTAGTCTTAGTCAGACTAACATACCAGACTAGCATTCATAGAGACTCCTACATGTGTATGTTTAGTCGGATTGAAGTCAGACTTCTCTCCCCGGTCTTTGACTTGGAAGTAGAAGGTGGTGATGTATAAATTGCATTACTGTTGCCAGATACCATACGGTGGTGGCATCTTAATTGGACAACACAGCAACCACATCCACGCTCGATCTAGTGTGTATCACGATTAACACGTACACCAGGTACGAAACATATTAAAAGTGTGCATATAAATGCACCGACTCTCTCCTACACGCATCTACTGTCAGTAAATGTTTGCACACTGTGCAACACACAAAAAATAAAAGCAGCAAATTAATTGTTGTTTTTAAAAAATAGGTTAAAAAAATTCTCAAACAACAAATCTTAATTTACATTAATGTACAAGTGGAGAAAATATTTTTCATTGATTCAAACTGTAGATTTTCAGGCTGTTAACCTCCTTAATATACAGTAGCCACAGGATTTAGAGGAGAGAGCATGTGTCATGATAAACATGAGGGAGGAGCTAAAACCCACTCCTTTCTTTCTTATCCATTGCCATAGAAATACTGCTACAAACATGACCCTGTTGTCTTTGAAGTTGTTTGCCTGTAGCATCTGTTCTCCTCATCCCTAAACTCAAAAAATTTAACTATGCCATGACTTCCAAAACAAAGAGTTCACTTGAAAGTAGTTCTGTGAACTGGCAAGAATAAATATGCATTTTTACCTCCCAAATTGTATATAATATAAGAAATAAACAGAAAAAACACCACCACAATACACAGTTGTCTTTGTATAGTGAGAGGAGCAGGAGGAGGAGAGAGATAAATGGCCTAATGCCTGCTGCCAAATACACTGTCAAGAATATTCCCATATCAATACAGGGCTTTAAAGAACTGATACAGTTTCACAACATAAAATGTTGAGATATTTTATTGTGTTGATATTTTCCTAAGACCCTTAGTGTACAGTTGTTCCCTCTGACTTTTGACCTTTCCAGTGTATGCTGACCCTCGTTACTGGCAGATGGAGCTGTTCCCCGGCCGAGGCCAGAACATCATCTGTGATGGATCAGCCTTTTAAGGTTGCTGTGTAGCAAAGTGAAGAACAAGAGTTCAGGAGTGGGAACATGCAGATCAGCTGTTAAGTGTCCGACTTCCCACTGAGGTGTTTGGGAGTGCATCAGCCTCCAGGTGGCCTCGTCCGCCGATTCCTTATTACTTTGTTCCTCAGTGAACTTCTCTCAGAACTGGAGAACTTTGCACTCGTGACATTAACTTCGAGGGGGGGAAAATGGATTTCCTACAAGGTGCAAGGGTGAAGATCAGAAATTTGACAAATCACTTCATGACACTGTCGTCGTGTATAACTGGAGGAAATTATCAGTCTGGAAACTCTGCATTGAAATGTAATCCAATGTTCTGCCTGTGCTCGTGCCATAGCTTCAAGCAGAACTCTAGCAATTTAAAAAAAAAGGTGTGTAAATCTGTTTCAGACGGTAGTGCATAACTGTTCGGAGTGTTGGTCACTGGCCTGCTTACAGACATTTTAATTATTGCCCACATCTGTGGTTTGTTCTGCAATGACCGAAGCAGTCATTGACTATTTAAGTGCAATTGATCACATGGACGCCACCTGTGCGGGTTTTTGTACTGATAGATAACACCTGACTCACACTGGATAAGTTCCCTCATGCATCTCAGACCTGCAGCGGTTGTCTGTCCGTCAGGGTTCCTGCGGCTGTTATGTTATATTTCCATATTTGATCCATTTAAGTTCATTTATCAACTAAAAATCAAGCCAAAGCTCACTTTTTGTTTCCTGTTGAACTATGTTCACTCATGCAGTAAGCACTCATGTCTTTTTTTGTAGTGCATTAGTACCATTTTTTGAGCATCTAGGTTCTATAATACATGCAGTCTTTCACTGCTTGCTAAAGTTGAAACATACAGTGCCTACTTCTTCACCCTCTGCTCCTCATTTGGTAAAAGGGCCAGTTCACCCACAAGACAAACAAGTCAGTTTGAGCTTAGTTATTCTAATCGTTTAACTCTTATGTATATTGTACTTTCTCTAAATTAATGACTTAGTTATTAAGGTGAAAAGTTGGAATTCACTTTGCATTTTAGATGTTTGTGTAAAAATACATTAACCTTTTAATTATGTAAACAGTCAATCTTATTTCGATAGTTTGATAAGGAAATTACAACAACTGCCTACTGTTGTATTTTGACAGAAGCAGGAAAAGATATGTCTGTAATTGGGTGAACTTACCTTTTAACACACGGTTACTGTGCTGACTTACTGTATGTAACATCAGATACAAATAACTTAATTTGCATCTTCAATGTCATTTATCACCAAATGAGGTTTGTAATTTTGACTTTAAATTTTATGGACAAAGCTGCTTAGTAATTTATTGTTATGATTGTATGTATATATTTGTTAAACCCATTAGAACCTAATATGTTGTAATATACTTTTAATTTCACTTGTGGTTATAAGTGCAACATGCAGACACAAGTCAGACCATCAGTTTTTTGTTTTTATCTCTAAAATCCATGAAGAAATTAAAGAAATGCTTGTTGCATGAGTTTCTGTTTTGCAGAGAAAGTGACTATGATGAAATAAGTTTGACAAAGTAAATGTTTTATCACATTTGAATTTCGGTGTTTAAAAAAAATGGCTCCTTTGTTTCATTTTGGGGAAGAAAAAATCCTTTGTTTCCAAGGGTGAGTCTTCAAAATTTTTTGATTTGCCTGGAAATATAGTTTCATGAGAAAATAAAAACTATTTGCTCCCATTGGTGTGAGGTTTTTCATTTAGTAAATGATGTTGCTGAGGATGAAGAAAAGGGTTAAGTTGTGCATTCAACTTTTTGTCATCTGGCATCTTTTAAACCGCTTTAATAAAAAGGGACTACATTAATAAGTGTATCGCAGATAATGAAAGACAATATCTTCAATCTGCTGCAAGTACAGAAAAATGGCCTTACATATGTAGCATCAGTAATCAATGCAACGTCGTCAGAGAAACCGCCATGTCCCACGTTCGTGTCACGGAAGTTGATATAAGCGGAAGCTGAATAGTAGCTGAATAGTTAACCAATCACCGAGCAGGAATGTGAAAGTGGGCGTTGCTGAGGCGGATACTTAAGATGGTGACACCTGATGGGACTTCATTTTTGTTTCATTTTGAGCCCAGTGAGCCGGGTATAAAAAGGTAAATTCACTTTATTTGCCAAATAAATAATACAATTTTTAGTTTTAAAGAAGTTTTTGAAAGATTTCTAGAATATTACTTAAGTACTGTACATTCCTCCTTGAAATTCTTTTCAAGGAGGAATGTACAGTACTTAAGTACAGTACTCAACTACTTTTGCATAAATCTTAGAGATTTAAGGTGCTAACAGAATTCCACTAGTAAACCAATACAATTTGGGGACACATTTGTTTATACATTTGCCATGCAGACTCAATATATAAACAATAAAATTTCATATTCATCAATTTACCATATATTTGCCATACATTTGCTGAATGGATAGTTTTGCAATTAAACATATAAAATAATTGCGTGTATGCAGCCATAAAGTAGGCACAATAGATCAGGTTCATTGCTACAAAACTATATTATAATCCATGTGTAAACACAGAGGTTTGTTGAGTAAATTATTTTACAAAGGAGAACCTTCTCAACGAGTAAATACTGGTGCACAACTTAAATACAAAGCGCGGCCTAATGAAAATGGATTTTTTTTCTTCTTGGCCTGAAACTTCTGCATACATCGTCCCTGCCAGAGGATATATTTATTTTTGCCCTTCGACATGCACCTCCTACCAAGTCGATCAGATCAACCTATGTCATCATTCACACTCTGACTGACTTTTACATGGAAACATGTTAAAGGAATCTGTAAAGTATGATAATTGATGAAATCATTGCAATTATTTATTTTTATTTTCATCAGTTCTTTGTTTAATGAAAGAATACAGGGAAAAGACCTATCAAAACTTTAAAATGTCTGTGCATTCATATTATATTATGATAGAAAACCTCATTATAATTAGTACAAATTCACATTTAGTAAAATTCTAGTTCTCTAGTGCAGTGTTTCCCAACCCTGGTCCTAGGGGGGAACACTATCCTGCATGTTTCGGAAACGCACCTGATTCAAATGTTCAGCTCGTCATCAAGCTCCGAAAAAGCGTGATAACGACCCATTCATTTGAATCAGGTGTACTGGAGGAAGGAAACATCTAAGACATGCAGGAGAGTGTTTTCCCCGAGGACCAGGGTTGGCAAACGCTGCTCTAGCAGATAGAGGTGTCAATATATTGCTCATTTAACATCAAACATTATAATAATAGAAGGAACCGTTTCACTGATATAAAAGAGGTAAATTTAATGTGATAAAAACTGAGATAAACATTGAATAAAATATTAAAAATATCCTTTGCTTTGAACCTAACAAACTGGAAACTCAGTGCAGTTATGAGCTCAAATGTATTAATAACAATAATAAAAGGCATTTTAAACAAAATTCAATACACCACCACTATGTTGAATTTAAATTGAAATCCACTTTGATAGACAAGTTTACAATGTTAAATTAAAAACAAGAATGTGATTAATTTTAACATACCAGCAGCAGTAGTCTTGATGGCCTATACTCTATAGGACATAAGTAAAACAGCATCCAATTCCATCCAACAAAAATCCAATGTAAAATGCAAGAATCAATAATTTGGATGCTACAATTATAAACTTATAGTGTTTGTTCTGTGCTGCAGCTTTTTAGAACACATGACTAGATCCAGCAGTGTTTGTGAAATGCTCAGTTGTTGGTCATGTTGGTCCTCTCAGCAGTGGAGAAGACTCGGATGCCACACGTTCATGCTGATGTGATGCCACAGCACCTCCACGTGGCCCGTCATAAAGGTGGGTGCACTGCAATTCTACCTCAGCTCGCAATTTAATTTTCTACATGAACAGAAAATGTAACAAATGCATCAGCATTACACCAGCGTGGTCTCTCCACCTCGCCAAGATTTCAAACAGACTGGGGTTTCAACATGTGCTGTTCAAGCTTTTTTGCCAAAGCACAAAAAAAACAGGGAGCTGTTTCTTGTGCTGAGGCTTGTAGATGCAGTGGTCACTCAAGTAAACCTGATGAAAGACCCATTAAGCTCACTTCTCTTTGTGCGATGTAAAATTCTAATATTTGGCCATCTTTTTTGATTTATTCATTAAGAATTTAATAATACCAGCTTTAAGTTTAAGAATCACATTCAGTTTTACACAAGAGGCCTCTTATTCCTGAACTGTCTGTGAAGGTTGATAGTAAGACATGGAGACGCTGCACTAATAAAGTTGTCTTCACAGAAACTGATTGTTAGTGGCTCCACACTGTTGAGCCTGAGATAATGAAGGAACAAGGCCCAGATTATTGGAGAGAGAGAGAGAGAGAGAGAGAGCAAAGGGCATCCTGACCCTTGCACATACACTGTCTCAAATATTGTGTGCATGTTTTCCTTTATGCATCAGCCCTGGCCAGTTTCTCTTCAGAATCTGAGATAACACCCTGGAGTTCATCTCATCTCAAACATGTCACTATTCTCCTCATTACTGAGCTGTCTTTTTCCATTTCCAATTTTTCCTTTTCCCAATTTTTCAGCTTAACTCATCACTGACTGCAGAGACTTCATTTCTGGTAACAGAAATTTCCCCAACACTTTGAAGTCAGTTAAGTGGATGCAAGGGGTTAAAAGGAGTTAATGATGCAGATTATTTAATCTTTCTTCACAAAAGCAAAATACTCAAACAGAACTAAGTCAAACTACACTTTTAGCCATCAAACTGTGGACAAACATAAAATTAAAATGTGCGCTTTCTTTGGTTAGAGTGGATTCTAAACATTTTCAGCAGTTAAAAAATTTTCTTGGCTGGCCAAAAAAAAATAAGGACCAGCATGTCACATGAAGCTGTAGTTGAAAAGATGAGACTAAGTACCTGAAAATCTCTGATGTAGGTGAGGAAGAAGCTGATGAAGGAGAAGGCCAGAGACCATTCAGACACAGTGCTGATGATATGAGCAGTGTAACCCTGAAACAAAAAAGTAAGGATATATAATCTTAAATGTTGTAGTGATGCTTAAAAGCTGTTTATTTAAACTCAATACTACTTTGATTCTGATTAAATTCTGCTTTTACTTTTACTGAAAACACTGACTTACATGGGATTCTTTTGTCACAAACCAATCCCAATAGACTTAGTTTAGTTATTTTATTTTTCACTTGTTTTAATTTGTCAATATAAGTACTGACCGTCTCGCCAGGAGTCCAGTGCAGTTTGCGAGGAACATCCACCCCTGGCAGGCTGCTATACATGATGACGGATGATATGAACACTGACAGGCTATTAAAGATCACACTTTATCAATTTCACCACAGCAAAAAATAAAGCAAGCCATGTGTGTTAATATAAGACCTGTAAGGAGCAGTTTCAATACACAAATTGTTATTGAGTATATATTTCTCATTAACTAATGGTTGTTTGTTGTGGTGATTTTCTTTTCACTAGATAATTATAACTATATTTATTTATTACTTTGGACAGCCCAAAAAGAAGAAGGCAAACTACAGTTCTGTTTGACAAAGTGTACCCTGCAACAGGATGTCTTTGTGTCACTATTTTCACAGCAGGTTGGAAGGAACCTGTGCCATTCTTGGCTGCCCCAACAGTGACGATAACATTTAAATTAACTCGAAATAAAGTGAAAGTGACAGTGAAAAAAAAGTGTTATATTCATAACAAAGGATACTGGTGATAATGCTGCTCAGAGTCCAGACGCCAATGCCCAGGCGGATCAAGTAGATGGTCTTGCTGTGGACGTGCGGTTGCATATTTAAAGAAAGCAGCGTCTGAACCAGGATGTAGAGAGCCCCAACTCCGAAGGTCAACACTGCACCCACCAAGTGCATGGAGAACAGTGTGGTCTTCTGCTCTGACACGCAAACACATATTAACACAGACACAAATTCAATGCTGACACTGAACAGCTGGGAACTGATCCTAGAGCTGATGCACTCACCTGGAAGTTGGCAACCACACACATACCCAACGAGCTGATCCAACCGAGCAGCAGCCCGAAGCGGTTCAGCTGGTGGAGTCTGAGCTCGTCTCTGGCCAAAAGAGCCTCCGCCTGTTTGTAACGCACATACACTGTAGCCATCCCTGTGAACAAATACAGTATGTTTAAAGTAGGGCGGGACAATATGGCCATAAAGGTTTTCATGATGAACATTTTCAACTGAATCAAAAATATTGATAATTATAACATAAAATGTCAGATAATTAAAGTCTCTTTTTGCCTCTTGAGAGAAGTTAGAGAAGAAATCAGTAAACTGTCTTTTTTTATGGACAGAGCACAAAAACACTTTCTGAACACTTTCCAGGGTGTACCCTGCCTTTTTCTCTATGTCAGCTGGCATCAGCGCCCTCCATGACATTCAAGTGCAGGATAGTGAGCGAGCGAGTGAGTGAGTAAAACACTTCACACATCTGAGGAAAAAGGGATTACTGTGATGATTGTGTTATACCTCAAAGTGTGTTTGTACATTGCATAAAACCTTATATGGATATATATATATATATATATATATATATATATATATAGACTTTGTGTTGCAATACTGCAACTGAAGAAAGTTATAAAAGTTATGTTTTTAATTACTAATCAGCCTTAATATATTATTTTTCATAGAATTATTGATCCATATTCATATGCATGTATATATATACTATGGGTTATGAATAAAATATAAATATTTAAACATATTTACAACAATATTTATTTGAAAATGTAACATGAGCATTAAATGTATTATTACATTGCGTATTATATTATGAAACTTTTTTTTAACTAGCCGCTGTTCTTCATAGACCCTGCACCAAAACTGATCCGTTTTAACAATTTGTACACCTATTAATAAAGTGATTCTTTAAGTGTAACTATGTCCTTGTAGTTTCTATTCAAATTAAATGTACTGGATTTTAAATTTCTGAACCAGAGTGAAAGCCTGAAACAAGAGCAAATCACTGCCAGCAACACTTTTGACAAAGTCAAAATAACACTATGTGACTCACACATAAGGAAACATATGTGATAATTTCAGCCAAAGATCTTTCTTTGTACAAACACGCCCATTTCTGGCCTTGGAAAACAAGTTTTATAATTAGGTATAAACCACAGTTGTCCTTAGACATTTAGTAATCTGATTTGATAGAAGTGACTTTCTACAGCTGCTTCAGTTGGACACCGTTAGCATTGAGAACACTTCCAGTCTTCTGATTGTTTACTGAATCACTGACTAAGGACCTTCTATCGAAAAGTGTGACTGTGTGCGATTTACCTAAAAAGGCGGACACATCCAACATGATCCCAAACACACACCTCTCTGGTGCCATGGTTCCTGTGTCACTGCAATACAAAACAGCGGTGCAGAGGTTTGGCTCATTCAGTTTAAAAAGGAAGAGGTTTTGACAAAAGAAAAAAATATGTCAATTATGAGTAAATGTAAGATATGAACAGATCTTGTGTCAGTGTTGAAATACTGTACAGGCACCATATTTAGCATCACTGGTCACATACACAGAACAGCCCATCAGATCATATGCGAGTATGTGTCTGTGTGTGAACCTGTATTTGTTACCTCTTAAGGATAGTAGTCAGTAGTCAGGACAGTAGTCCTCATGGGGGACCAAATCCTGGTCCTAATAAGGCAAAACCTCATCTCTGAGGAGCGGGTTAAATTAACGGCTAAGATTTGAATTGAGGTTAGGTTAGGTTAGGTTAAGATTAGGGATAACACTTTGTTTAGGCAGTATTCCTTATGTTGTGGGAACCATTATGTGGACTTGTCTTCCTTATGGGGGATAAAATGAAGTCCCCATAACATAAATTACTACATCCAAAGGTGAAGACAAGTTTTAAAGTTAGGTTAAGGTTAGGGTCAGGTTTAGGACACTAGTAATTATGGTGAAGGTTAGAGTATGTCTCCAGGAAATGAATGTGTGCCAATGCAATGTCCTCTGAAGTCATGGAAACCAGCGTGTGTTGGTGTGTGCTTGAGTCTCACACCTGATGTACGGCACCAGAGGATCCACATGTCTAAGAACCACCGCTGTGACATATGCAAAGATGAAGGACGCTGCAGTCCAGATGACCAGAGCAGCAGGCAGGAAGCACAGACCCTGCTGGAACCACCACATGGCCTCTGGGCCAAGTGCTTGTTGTTGGTAACTCTGCCCTACACACAAACACACACTGTGACACATGTACACACACCTTCATTTCGGGATCCTCTGAAGAACATCGATGCTCTACAAAATGATATGTTTCAGTAGAATGTGTGATTGATTATGGTTCATTTCTGTAGCACATTTAAAAACATGCTCGGGTGTCCAAACAATACAAAACACAACAATCAAGGTATCTTGATTTTTGTTGGTATTTGTGTCCGATACTGATGCCAATATCACAAACTCAAGTATCTACCAATAACAGTATCAGTCTGATACAGTCATATATCACTTCACAGTCATATATAGGAAATAGGATTTTTGGATTGCATTGGATTTTACATTTTTATCTGTCCGATATCTGATCCAGTGATTCTGACCACTATCGGTCCGATACTGATACTGAGTATCATATCTGCCCTAGTATCACTGCCAAAATGCATTTGATCTCATTTTGCCACTTCTCATGTGCCACTGTCTGAAATAGTAACATTAAAAAAAGTTTTTATTTTAATATCTTAAAAAATGATTTTATTTAACATATTACATGTTTTTATGTTTTATTATAACATATTAGAAATACTATGGTATGCACATGTTTGTTCTTGTTTTGATTTATTTTGAGAATTGGGTCGTGATGGTTTGTCATCTGTAAAAGGTATAAAGAGTTTCGGGAAAACACTGTACTATATAAACTAACTTCAATTTAAATCAATTTGACTGCAAGTCACAAGTATAAGTATGTTCAAGGTTGATTATCAGACAGGAAAGTCCCTGTGATGTCAATGAGGAAGTGAAACCAGCCAGATGTGGAATAAAAAGATGGCTGCTTCACTAAAGTTCTCGTTCATACACCAAAATCTATTAAGAAAACAGAATCACTGTAATATAAATTAAAAAAAACTACTTAAAAATCACAGGTATTCATCAAATATACAGTAACTTTAAGCATAATAGTACAAAAACACCGACCAACAGACTGATTTAAAAATCGGTTATTAGCTGATAATGTTAATAACCGATAAAGTTGGTTCTGTCAGTGTATTTGGACCAGTCCACCGCTACACTCAATCAAATCCGTCACATCCAGAGAAAATGTAATGACACTCACGTTACTCGGATCCTCGGACGAACATAATCCTCCCAGTCTTCAGAAGAAGTGTTGTTAAACCCGGACCGGCTGCCTGTGCTGTTACATGTCACCGACTGTCGGGAAACTGACACAACAACAAACCTCCGTTTGGTGGAAAATAAGTTTGTGCTGTTGTTGTCGCGGCTGTTTGCTAAAGGAGCTAGCGCGCACGCGCTAGCCAACGACCGCCTGACAAAGGGACAGATGGCGGACAGTCGGCCCCGAGTTTTGTCTCGTAGGACAAACTGCCAATACAGCGCCGCAGTGCGCGGTGTTGGCCTCGGTCGGAACTGGATTTCATTAGAGTTCGAATTTGACGGTTCACATTGTACATATGTTCCGCATTTGACTTTGACGTGAACGTGACTGCCCTGTGAAACTCACGCGTGCACACCCACGTCCACTGATGCCCGTCTGTGCTGGTGTTGGCGCACGATGCAGTTCTCATCATGTCCCATTATGTTATAAATCTGGTCTAAATATTCAGTCTAGCACCACATACCGTGTCAAGTGACACAGTGAATGTAGCCCCATTCCTTTTTTTTTTTTTTTACACAGCGTTTTCGTTCAACACAACCCTCTTATGAGCATAATTATGTTCAGGCCGCCTGGATTTATTTTTGATTTTATGGCTGTAGAATTGCCCAAGAATGTTAAATGGGTGAATATTTCTGCTCCTTTTTTTCAAGATAACTTCACCTTTCAGCATCTGGCAGTTATTTAATATTACTGTGTGTTTTGACTGTTCATCAACAGCTTAACGGAAGAATAAAATACTACTTCATAAGCAGTTAATTAACTAGATCTATTTAGCAGTTTTGAGTTTGTGTTGTTGTATTCCCTAGTTTTGGAGAAATCCAGTCAGAAGAGAAGTTTCACGAGGGAGAAAAACAAAAATTCCCTGACACTGACATTATACTTGAATCTTCACTGTTTGCGACTTTGGCTCTTAGAGCTTCAGAAAACACTGTCTCTGCGTGTGATAAGGTTCCAATGTAAACGAGTAGAATCCTGGTTCCAGATTAGGGATTGAGATTTATTTGTTTTGGCAGGTAAAGGACAGATTGGTCGTCTGACTTTATAAAAGTGTGGCCTTCTACTTATGTTAACGCTGAAATGTTTTCCTTTATGGATCAGTTCATTCAAAAAACACAAAATCATCATAGTAATAAAAAATTACTTTTCACCCTCAGTTATTCTCAAAATATTGCAATTTGTTTAAGGGGGAAAATACAGTAAAAATTTTAGATTTGTTTTAATTTCTGTGAAATTACAACTTTTCCTCAGTTTCAATCATTTTGTTTTGCACCTTCATGCAATAATCTCTTGTCATCATTAAACTCCTTAATGCCACATTTGGCTTTTTCCTAATAAAAAAAAAATGCACCGTCAAAATCACTATCCTAAAACATCCCTCATTTGGTCTTGTAAAATGACAAGTGTTGTTACTTTTTTTTGTAAATTGCCATTTTATTGTTTGCTGGGAATGTCCTAACTGTAATTTTTTTAAAAAAGTAACTCCAACAATATCCATTACAATTCTTTAATGTTTTCTCTTTAAAAGGCAAAGTGTTTGTGACGTGGGTGAAATAAACATTTAACACTTCTGTATGGAATGCTTTATTCCTATGAGCCAACAGGGTTTTTTTTTTTCCTCTCAACAGTGTATATTCTGTCACGTTTTTGTACATTAATCAATGAAACCAATCAACATTATCTTCAACATCAACTTAAATAAACCATAAGTGTAATATTGGATCTGCAGGTGACACCGTTCAATGAAATCTAAATAAAACAGGCACAAAATGTGAAAGAAAGACACTGATCTGAGCTGCTGACGTTTTTAAGACTGGCTGTCACTACAGCTTCACCCGACTCCGTACAAGGTGCAACAGAAGCATAAGATGACGACGATGTATGTGGAGGCAGGACGACCAGCAGCCACACATCAAAAGACAAAGTTTCATCTGATTCTCATCAGTCACCATCTTTTAAAAACTGCGACGTTGTCATGTGACCTCATCTCCTACTCATTCAGTCCACGTACGCCTGTTCTACCTCAGCAGGTATGATTTGTGGAGGAAACTTAGAATCACTCCCATTGTTTCAACAATGGGCATGTTTTTAAAACAGTTATTTAGTTTGTGGTGTGTGTGGTGTTCACATTTAACTGTCCTGGCAGAGGATGGTCGTTCCGACGAAAAGGTCAAAACTGGTTTGTTTTTGTACACAAATTTCATTCAAGAAAAAAAAACCTGCATGTTTCACATTTGTGGCACAAAAGAGCTAATAAGTAAATCAAATTATTGGAAAGAAATCAAGAGCTCCATAGCTGTGCAGAAACTCTGAAATATCCACTGTGGAAAGTAGTTTTAACAACGCATAATTTACTCCTATTTGAATTATATTTCCCCAAAACTTCGGTGAAGAACAATTTCAGAAAAGTACTGAGCCTTTATAAAAATGAAACTGCATATCTGTGAGGTCTTTTTAAACATTCATGTCTTCAGTATGAAGCAGTAAGCTGTAACACAGTATATTCTGACATTGACCAGTACCTTGTTGGTTTTGTCTTTTCATTGGATTCGTCAACTATGAAAATATAAAACAAAAAGAACAGGTTAAGACAAAGAGTGACAAAGGGCAGAGTAACAGCAGTGTGATCAGTAACAACAGAGCAGGTAAGTGTAGGTAAATATTGATGCAGTACTGATATAGAATCTATGGATCTATTCTCTTTCAAATGTGTGGAAAAACCTAAATATAAACTCAATTTTGTAAATTTGTGAGATCAAAGGTAAACTTTTAGACCCTCGCACTCATCTGCGAAGCTCCAACTGTGAAATCAAGTGAATTTTAACCTTTGATATTTTTCACAGATGTGTGCAAAGCAAATCATTCATTATGCATAGAAGAAGCCTTCACCAAAATAGTGACCTCAAAATGATCATTTCAGCAACTAATAAACAAACTTGAATTACGACACAAAATCCCACACGTGATGTTTTCATGCCTTCGACTTTTAAGTTTCTTCCAAAACCACATTTTGCTGATGAAAGATAGCTGGCTAGTTTCATGTAATCGGTAGGAGATGAAGTTGCTTTACAAATCATAGACATGAAAGAAGGGTTTATAAATGTTTCAAAGCAAGATTTTTTTAAATTAAAAGGGGAAGCATAGACACCGTAACAGTTTGGTATTTACAATAGCAAAAAGGTAACGTTATGTAAATATTTAAAAAGAAATTATAATCAAAAGTAAAGAGTTTGATTAATTTCCTATACATCTTCTTGCACACAGACAATTACAACACATGTAAGTTTCTCTCCTTGAACACAATGAGTAGCACCTGTACTCTTCCTGAAATATTTGCTCTGTGTGACAATGAGTTTGTCAGAAGGAGAATTATTGTTACTGGGGCAGAAGGTACAAATTCAATTCTGACAGTAATACTCCAGTATCTTAATATATATTATTATGTCCTCACATTCAGCTGGCAGAAGTAGTTACTGTACATCACATCACCCCCTGCATCTCTACGTGGAAAACAGAGGGAAGTAGAGATGAGTGTGGCTAACAGGAAGAAACTGAGTCAGTCATGGCCAGTGTATCCTCAGTGAGAAGCCGAAATGAAGACTGAACAAGGCTTGATTTTAAAAACAAAAATGTGAAGATGGCAAGCGATCTGGTTGCAAACACTGACACAGTAACGCACCAAGTCAAAAAAGGAAATGATCTGCAGGAGAGAAAGAAAACACTTTTTATAATACACAAACACACCAATGTATGTTTTTTTCATTTTTTGTTTCAAAACATTCACTGTCTTATAGATTTATGTGTTCTTTGATTGTTTTTTTATTTAATATCTCAAAAAAGATTAAGAGTCCACTATTCACATAGTACTTTATATGTAACTTAACTACTTCAATCTTGTGATATAGGAAATTTGTTTTTTCCTTGACTTACTAAACCCTACTTTTCAAAGACTTTTGACTAACAGATCCTAACTATTTTTATTTTGCTTTTCTCTTCTTTTTTTTTTGGAAAAGATATCGTCATTTTAAGGTCTGGGAAACATTAAAATTTTCTACCATTTTGTGACATTGTGTGTGGACCAAACTAATGAAAAGAAAATAACAGATTAATTGATCCAATTCCTTACATGTGATGTAATTTTTTTTCCTTTTTTACATACACAGACATAATTGTAATTAAATACTGTATGACCTTTAGTGTGTAAACATAACCTTTACCTAGAAAATTCATCCAAAGCCTGCATTACATTTGTACTTACCAATGCAATCCAAAGCACCAGGTACTCATCAATAAAACTATTGAAATACTGATCCAGGAACAGTAGTCCAGGCCCAAGGAAGGCCAAGTCATGAAGATGCATCTCGCTTTTTGTCATATGTGCTACCTGTGAACAAACACACAAACAACCACACACAGTCAATGTCAAACACAACAAAAACCTCTCTGCCAACCTCTGAGTTGAACTAATGTGTGATAAAGTGAGAGTATATGTTTACTTACAACTAATTTGTTGGTGATTTTGGCTGAGACAAAACCAAATGCCAAGATATAAAGACACGGATGTTTCTCAAACAGCTGGACAGCGGACTTCTTATATATCATTATGGCCAAAATTATAACCGAGCCAATATGTAAGACTGGAGAGAGGACACTGGTTCCCTGTGGACAGAGATGACAAAGAGACAATTGAAAAAAACAGACACTGATGTAACAGTTTTCAACTTATTCTCACCTTCTTCTCAATTTTCCAGCAGAATTTGCTGTAACAAATTCAAAGCATATTATAAACAATCAAGATTTGATGCAACTATTCATCAACTTTTTTTGAAAATCAGTGAGCTATTTCAGGGTAAATCTGGACACAGTTGTCTACATTTCTTTATTACTTCTCATAGTGTAAAAATATCAGCTCTGGTCAGTAAACGTGACACTTTCCTGAACACAAGGTAACCAGTATACATAGTTGAATTAATCAGTATAATTTTTTTAAATTTAATCTTGTAAATTAATGAAAACATTCATTTCTTGATCCAAACCCATCATTTTATCAGATGTCACAAAGAATTGCCTTTGTTTTCTGCTAACGCCATCCAACACTTGAGTAAGCCCAGCTTCTACCCGTCCCAGTGCATCTGTCATGAGGCAGCATGTGCCGACAATGTGTGCAATGTATCCCTCTAAGAGTGGCAGAGTAGATTTGTGTTTATAAGCATTTGTACGGATCAGAGAGATGATCCAGTCAAGAGATGGTTCGAGTCTTAGAGAGACCTCCCTCGTGTGAGATAGACACATCTCTTTAACTGCTTTAATGGAGATTATGAGATGCGTGAGGTACGCGAAAACAAAACTCACACGTGTAAGTAAGTAGTGTTTGAAACAAGTGATTAACTGTATGCAATCCAATGTAAACACCATTCATCGGCAGCGATTAGCAGACTCGACTTGGTGTTTATACAGGCTTCTTTCTTTGTTGCATTTTAGAACATATTGACACAGGTTGTGTGCTAAACATAAGTGACACTGCAACTGGTTCTACCACGCGTTGTCTGTGGAGGCCACGTTTAAAACAAGGCTTAAAAACCACAACTCTGACAGTTACTACATGCCTACTTATGGAAAAGAATTTTAAGGTTTACAGACTTACTGCTATCGTGGATCCATTTTTGCCCACACCTCCTGTAAATATAACTCTGAAATAATTGGTACAGGAGAAAATGGCTCCTAAAAAAGTGCAGATGGCAGGAACCATTTTCACCTGAATATTTAGGATTGGAATCTGTGAAATGAAACATTAATAAACATAAATTAGGGAAAGATAATGCAACTTAAATATTTACCTCAAGCTATTAGTCATATCAGTAATGATCTAGATATTTTACTTGTAAATTCATCTTTACATTCATAATGAAAGCACCATGAGCAGAGTTAGGTAATGGTAAAAGCATTACATTCAGAGACACATTAATTGTATTACTGATAACAAGTAAAAAGTAAAAACAATCTTGGATTAGAATTATAAACATAACATAATTATGCCATCATTCATATTAATCTGAATTTGAAAGAATTACAACCAATTAAATTTACCATTGACTGCCAAAAAGCCGATCCTCCCACAGCGGCCAGCAAATACATGATTATTATGAAGATTTGCACCTCAGTCACATCAACGCTGAGCGAGAGGAAAAAGCACAACATATATTACAGTGAGGATTAGTGACATTTACAAGCACACAGTCAGCCTACAGCCTTCTTTCACAACACGGAGCTGGACATGAGTGGACACAGACATTATACACATCTTACATCACATCAGTTTACGTCTCTGAAGAGCCATACTTTACTGACTGCCCCTTTAAACAGAACAGACTGAATTTAAATTCTCCATCTGCCTCTCTGGAGGTCAGCGGTCTTTGTGGAAGCAGACAATTGTCATTATACAGCAGGAGCCATTGTATCATGATTTTTGTTGAAACTCTGATTTATTGCAATTCAATAATATACATAAACGCAGTTTTCTCTCTACAATAAAACGGTTTAATACATTTCTATAGACAATAACCCATACGACACCAGAATCAATGCACACAAAATCCAAATGCATGATTTTGGTGCAAAGGGTTTGTATTTAGTATTTGATTTTTATGTATTTGTGTTTTGGACTTAAAATCATCACTTGTTATTCCCTTTAAAAAACAGAGTCATTTAAAACCCTTAGTCTTGTTTAGTCATTATAATATTTAGTTAGTTGTATTTTTGTGATGATTTTTTTATTTTAGTCTTCAGCGAACATGACATGTTTATACTCACCTAGGTGAGGTAGTAAAAAGTAATGAGTGGAAGTCACGGCTGAATTGTTAATGAAACTTTTGTCAAACCTACTAAGGATATACTATTCCATGACAAGAGAGTCCAGAAATTAGTGGTTGTAAATAATCGTTTTGCTCTGACAAACAAACTAATCAGAACACAAATTCAAACAGCTCTTGTCAACTCACATGCCAAACCGCAGTGTTCCTGACACGTATGTTTGCCAGTGGGCACAGTAGAACATAAACATCCCAGCAAAGCAGCAGAAGAACATCCAGTCCGGGTTGGTACCCAGTTGCACTGCTATACTGGTTCCCAACACCACAAACACTAGGTGGACAACAACACAGGCGATTCATTTGAGGATTACATTAACTGAGACACGGTGGAGTTAAATGGGAGACAAATCTCACCAGTGGAGAGGGAGTCACAGCCATGGTCAAATAGTTCACCCAACGGAGAGCTGCTATTTGTCCGTCTGGCCTGCTTCCCATCAATGGCATCCAATGACTGGTAGATAAAAAGACCCACAGCACACAACAAGTAGGTCCAGAGAGGAGCCTGAGACAACACACACACATTCATGAGTATGTATAATGTATATAAAACATTACTTCAGTACTAACTCAGTCATTACAAAAATGTATTCAACACTGTGCTAAAAAACACTTTTTTTGTTTTCCTTCCATCAGATCAAGGCAAACTTTCCTGGTTATTTTTTAATGGGGGTTAAATATTATTAAGTTAGGTTATTTGTGTTTAAAGACAATCCAGTGTAGGGTTGTTTAAGAATGATCATTCACCTGTTCAGTGGCAGTTGGACAGTAGTAGACAAGCACAAGGGTGGTGAAGACATTGGTGGCTAGGCCGATGATGGTGATTAAGTTTGGAGCAATCCAGGCAGGGACTCGTCCCACCAGCCATTCCCAGTAACACTGCATTAGAGGCTCGAGCAGGGAACGTCCTGCACTGCTGTACCTGCGGGGACACAAAACAGCCTGCTGGAACCCAGTAACTAATAATTGCCACCCAGGTGTGGCCATAAAATGTCAGAAGAAAATTGAGTGCACTTGCCTCAACTGATAATTGAATGGGTTTAGAAACAATAGTATAAGATATATAGATTCACATAATCATATATAGAATCGCTGACAAAAAAAATGGCCTACTAAAACAGTGAATAAGCCAAATGAGCAGGTTGTCTGCCTGTTAAGTCAGGCTGCAGAGAACACTCTCTCTGAGATACACAGGTATTACATTGTCAACCTGGAAAAACTTGGTGCATTCATTTTCAAACAGTCAACATGAGTTACATATTTCAAAAAAAACATTTCAATAGTAGTTTTCATAGTGTTCCCCTGCACTATGACTACCGCTAAACACATGAGTATTTTCATTGATGCCCTCTGCGCGCTTAAATCTTAATTACACAGTATTTGAGTTCCAATGAAAATAATACATTATGTTTCATACATAAAATTCATATCACATTATCTGAGTGCTTTAGTCCAACTTTGAGAAATACCATTTAATACCATTTTTGACTAAAAAATGTTTTTCTAAATAAGTCTTTTAGTCAGTGTTTTAGTCAGACTAATGCAATAATTAGTTTTTTCCAAAGTAATGTAGACATAATGACAGTCAAGCTGCACCCAGTTCCATGCACTAGTATTAAAAATCGAGGCTATCAAACTTGATTTGTGTTAGATAATTGTCGTTAATTTTGTAAGATGACATAAATACAAAAATAAATTGTTGCTTGTACTCAAACTTGAATGTATGTGAAAATTTGGCACACCAATATGGGACTACAACTTCTCTGGACCTTGTATAATATAATTATATACTGCTTTAACAAGAAAACCTAGAATTTACCTGTGTTCCTCCAGTCTCTTGAGCTGGTGTCGGGACAGGGGGGGTGAGGGCAGCTCAATCAGCCTGCGCAGCACTCCACGGGCAAACCAGCAGTCTGCCTCCATGCCAACGCCCTGCCCAGGGTCTTTGTCCCGGCCAAGGCCTCGGCGAGAACGCAGGCCCCCCCCTTGCTGTTGCCCTGTTGTGCTCATGTAGCCCCGCTACTTGTTGGCCTGATTCCTGATGGCTCTGCCTCTGCCACTGTCCTAATGGAGGGGCTAAAGATCCACAGTGGGGCTAGATATTACCTAGAAAAAGGAAAACACTATCCAGTGAAAATATCACAATCCATGAAAGCAGCTTCATGTGAAACATTTTAAGTTTGCCAGGAACAGCAATAAAGTCAGTTTTGTGCTTCTAAAAGGTTTGGCTAACGCTTAGGCTAAGGAGTCTATTATGTCAAGACCTCGGGGTGATTGTAAATGATTAACTGTATGTCATAAATCTAGTGACACAACTTGCAGCAAGGTGTGGCAGAGTCAGACACACCCCAAATGTTAGTGACTGGAACAATATTTTGCTCACAGTAGACTGCACTGTTATGAAATAAATATGAAAGTACAACAGAAAAAACAGTAGAGACACTGGATAATTATAGCATAAATTTAAATAATGGTCTAATGGACAAAAAAACACTTTCTATGACAGATTACTAGTGTTTGTGTCATTTATTTTGTGTTTCTCATGATTTTTTTTTTTTCTATGCAACTCGCCATTGTTTCATATATGCTGCTGCCCTTAGCTCTGCAATGCGATCCCCTACTCATGCTGTTGCTTGTTGTTCCATCGAGGTAACTACATAAATGCTTATACCAGTGTTGAAAATGCTTCTGTATTATGAGCTGTCGTCTGTGGCTCATCATAGTGACTGTTGTAAGATTCTTCATGTGGTACAGAGTGCGTGCCCTTACCAGTATTAGGCAACAAAGGCGTTATTTAAAAAAAAGCTGATGTCATTTGATGTGACTAATACAATGCTTAAAATGTTTTACAGAGCCTCTGTTGAGAGTGATGCAACTTTTGTATTGTATGCCGCTGGTGTGGCGATGCAAAAGAGGCAAATAAGCACTCTCAGAAAAATAGTTACCACTGTAAACAAATTACTGCTACAAACGGCTGTAGGCACCAACCCAAGAAGCCTTGAAGAAATCTACAGAAGCAGATCTTTTAATGTAGCCAAAAAAAATTATCAGACCACATGCACCCATGTTTTGTGTCTTTTGAGTTGCGGCCTTCATGCTGCCATTACCCTTATCCAGCTTTCTGAAGAAATAGAGCTTGACAGCAATTTTTACCACAAGTGATTCAATCCCTAAATATTCACCTGAACAGCTACGTTAAGTCTTGGCTCCTCTCTGTGTCTGCGTGCAGCAGGCCTGAACAGTGACAACTCACTTAATTCAACTTTTTTTATTTATTAATTTATTGATAGATTTTTAGATTGAAAATAGAGTACAGTAGAGCAGTACCATATAACTGTGGTGGTAATGTTAAAGTCTGCCTTTATATGGGTACTTAGCTATACATAATATATTTTGAAAGGCTTAAGTGTCTCATCTTTTGCCTTGCTTGTATTAGTGTTATTGTCACACCCTGGCATGTTTTGTTTACTGAAAAGTAGTTCAAATATGCAGACAATAAGGTTTTTTTCTAGTTAGTCTTTGCTATGACATGCAGATTTGGGGATTAGGCAATTTGGACACTCTAAACTGAATGTAGGTGTGAAAATGAAAGTGAATGTTGTTTGTGTTTATGTGGGCCTGTGATGGACTGGCGACCTGTCCAGGGTGTACTCTATGTCAGCTGGGATTTGTGGAAGATAAAGTGGTAGTTAGTGAGTGAGTGAGTGAGTTGACACTAAAAGAAGTTCGAACCACGCATTTAGAATTTCAGACTGGAGGGCGGCATTGCATATTGAACAGCCTGCTGGAAATTATAAGAACAGGGAGATAACACATTTTAATGAATGTTTTATCAAAGTTGCAAAATCACAACTTTGATCTAGTGATAGTATTTTATTCTTACATTGATATTCAGGGAATTACATCAGGAATCATGAACTACAGATTGAAATTAGCCTTCTGACATACTTAAACAATGCTTGTCAATATGCATCAGCTCTGTCAAACGAATCCGATAAATAAATCATTCAAAAATCTGCCTTGAACAGTCACACATGTTGCTGTTATTATTGACGAAGGCATGATTGCGTGAGGAAATATGTTAAAATTCGGACTCAAATCAACACCCATACATGTGTGACAGCGTGTTCACCTTCAGTAGTGGACGTGTCTTCCACGGGGCGAATGACGAGCGAAACGCTTAACCCTGTACAAATCAAAGACACGTTCACTCGATGTCCCACACTGTCTACCCTGTCTTTGGCGACATGTTCACGGCCATTAAGTCTCTTAAGTCGGTGGTTTGCTAATGCTACTTAGCATAATTGTTGTTAGCCAACTTCACCTCACTATTCCTGGCATTGATGCTGTTGTGAAAATGGCAAGCAGGTTCTTCACACTGATTCAATATTACAATGTTGATAAATATCAAACACACACAACTGAATCATCCAGTCTTCACCACTGACACCTCCCTGCGCGCGAGTCAGTGCTAGTCCTACTAGCTCACCTCACGAACAGGCGGACGTACCAACGACTGACCTGGCCGATTAAAGGACGAGAGCCGCGGACAGTCCTGCGGTAAGTGGCGGTGCTTCAGTCGGACAGAGAGCAACTCTCTGTGGGCGGTTTGTGGTTTTCCCGTAAAAAATGAGAACACGGAGAGCACATCTGCTGATGTACAGTATCGCCACGACCGGTGACACTGTGGTTGACACGGAGCACGCTAGTTCACGTTAGCCGACACAGAGATCTCGCGAGAATGCCTCCAGGCGAGAGTAATCAACCAACGAGTCCACGCTCCAATACCTGGTTTTATGAAACGCCATTTTTGTCAAAATTCAAGTAATAAATAAAGTCATTAATATGAAATAGCTCATTTCATATTATTTAATACGTATCCACTATTATGAAAGTATCCCCTTTATTTTGAAACAAGCAGGGATCTAAAAACAACTGGCAGACCACGCCGCCCAGTCATTATTTTGTGGCCCTACACCTATTTTAAAATTATAATGAAAACTGGCCCAAACTGATTAACAGGGAACAATATTTTTATAATAATAATAATAATAAAATAATAATTATACATTAGGCTACATTTATCACATTATTAAATTTAATTATATATAAGCTTCTCTCCTGTTTTAATTACAATTGTCTACATGTTATTGCGATTTAATGTTTTTTGTTATATTTTATTTGTGTCTGTTATTGTTATTTACAGATTAATTTGCATCATAAATATATTTTCTTTTTGGTAAACTATATATCATAACAAACATATATACCTTGAAATTGTGTGCAATATAATCCTAAATATTTTTAATCGCAACATCAATATGGATCATCAGGATATAATTTTAACTTTTAATGACTAAATTTATACCATTGGACTTTTATCAATAAAGACAGACAGAAACACTTTATTGTATGTACCATACAAGTTAAACCTATAAAAGTTATTTCAGTGTATTGAGGGCCATTTGCTAAAGAGAAAAGAGGAAAAAGATTTCAGTCTTCCAGCTTTTCCTTTTTCTTTAATTTTCCTAAAAACAAAGAATCCATAGAGAAAAAACAGCTATAACAGGAATATATCAAACACCAAGAAGTGAATTTTATTTACAGACTGACACTGTGACAACAAGGCATTAGAATAAGGACTTCTTTATTTACAAACAGTGCATTTGTGCATCAGAAAATTTGCAGGTCAAAGATGAACAACAACAAGTGAGCTACAAGTTTACAAAAAAAGCATATACATATGAAACTGTGCAACAGTGATCTGTATTTTGCACATTCTCAAACACGCATGGACCTAAAATGTTGTTGCAATCATGTCTGAAACAAAAACTGAGACAATGCTTGAGAACTTTGGATATTGTTGAACTTCGTTTCATTGTTCTAATGTTTTTACATCATATGAAAGCAGATCAAATTTCTGTGCATCACTGTGAGGTTAGGGCTCTGTGTCTGTCAGTTGGGTCAGGTAGGGGTTAAAGAAGTATCTGAGGAGGCTCTGCACCTGTGCAGCCTGGGGGCTCTGAGCAGCAGGGACTAGCGCTGGATCCAGATCCAGGTTAAGGATCTTAGTGGGGTTGAAAGCAGTGGAGCGGGTCTGGGCAGTGTGGAGACCCTCAATGGCACTGGACAGCCAGATGAGTCTCTTGAGACTCTGCATGCTTTGGCCACGGTTATGCATCAGCTGGTGTTCAGTCACAGCTCGGCGGCTGCAAGGAGTCAGAAGAAAGACCAAGAAACATTAGTTGGTACAATCAATACCAGATTTCCTGATATTGACTGATTTCCTTCCAGCTCAGGTGTGAACTGTGGTCAACTTTAATGTAATGTGTTTTTTTTCCACACAAAGGGATATTTTGTTATTTAGCTGTGATTCTGAATAATATATTTCACTTTGGCAGAGGGTTGGGGTTATCAGTGCCACAAAAATGTTTTACAGCTTGCTCTTTATACAGTCACATCATTAGAATGAAACAGACACGGTCATTGTAACTATTCAGTGCTTAAAAAAATCTCTAAATATGTTATTGTGTTTCTTTAATTTCATCGTCCTGAGCAAGAAGCTTTAATAATTATCCATCCGTTTACCTCTCCTGTTGGCACTGGCCAGATGTAAAGAGAACAACAAGCATGACAGCGAGCCACTGCACAGATCTGTGTGACATCAGCATCTTCTGCAACAACAGCAGAGAAAGACACTCACATTACAAAACGGTGCAATTTTAAGAAAAATGGAGCATCACTCGTTTCCTCATTTAAAAACTAGTTCCGAGCCATTTTAACTTGCAACGAAATGTCTCTTTAAGACGGCTTATTAAGTAAGTAAAAGATTTTTGCTTTTTGTAATTGTTTTAAATATGCAAAATCATTACTGATAATGTTTTTCTGTGACCCATCAGATTTGTTAGATTGGAGTTCATGGGGCTAATTATAAAAATTAACTACAACATTACATTACAGACACGTTTAATTCCCAGTCTTAAATCACGTCAAAACTGTTTAAAACATGTTTTCATGAAAGCAAACTGATTGATCAATTAGAATTTCATACTGCAATTGCCTCAAGCTTCTAGCCACAATTAACATAAACTTTCCTAAATTTTATTCTAAAAAAAAAATGTCATTTGACTAGCAAAAACAACCAAACACCAAAAAAATAGACACTTTAGAATGAACTTGAACATAATATTTTTTTAATGCTAACTTGAAATTCTGAGCCCTGTTGCTCAAAGGCGATCAATTAAACATAAATTATCACAAAAGGAACTTCGAATAGAAGGAATCCTGCTGAAAATTACAAAATCAAAACTGAACACTCATGTGATCATTTGCAGAAATAAAGATGACTTACATTGTCTATGATGGTGGCAGCAGCTCCTCGGATGATGTGACACTAAAATGAGGTTCAGGTTCGACCTCCAGACCTTTTATAGAGCCCCTGACACACACACACACACGCACACACACACATAGAGGCTTAATGAAATGAATGAATAAGACGTCAGAGCCCTAATCTGCCTAACATATGATTTTTGTGCCTGAGTAGGGCCACAATGACATTTGCTAGCTCATTTGTATTGATACAATCCCAAACTGCCTCCTGCATCCCAGTCTGCATAGTTTTACATACTCACAGGTCGGCTATACTCTTTACATAATCAGGAGCTTTGAAATAAAATTCAATTGGGGGATTATGATTTTTCTATACTTTGGTCTAATCCGCACCGTTTCCTCTTTGGAGAAATTTAAGCATTTGACAAAGAGGAGTTTCAAGAAATGTGGCTGAATGGTTTTACTGATATTGACGGTGTAGACTCTCAGGAGTGAGTCAGTGCAATCAACAATCTACAGCTGTTCGAGCTCAAACTTTTCTTGTCTGCAGTTAAGATGCCTGTTGCTTGGAGCTCTTCTCCAGCTTCTTGACATGACATCCAGCATCAACACCCCCCCCCCCTTGCCCACCCCCCCCACCCCAACCCCCCCCCCCCCCCCCCCCCCCAGCGCTAATGAACCCAAAGAACCTGGAGTCTCTGGTTGCTGCAGTGTCCTCGTAGTCGGCGTTGGAAATGCAGTTGTCTTGACAACACCTTCCTGAATGAGCTTTCCCTCAGTGAGAACCGCAGGCCGCTGAATGTCCGTGGGTGGAGGGATGAGGCACATAGGTGATTACGTCCATTAAGTTTAAAGTGATGGTGATGTGAAGAAATCTGCAGAAAAAGGAGATGGACAGAGAGGAAAGAAAGAGATGCAACTAATCAGCGGATGGAGGTAGACATTCCCTTTAACATTAACCACTCACAATCAAAAACTACTTAACTGATTTACATAATATTTTCTCAAGGGTGGGGAATAACTCAAGAATTACATTTTGGAGTACATCCCAATAAATGGACAGATTCCGATTATTTGTTTCTTCTTCTTTATTCTGGAAAAAAAAAAAAAGATCTAATCTCATGAGGACACATGAGACACACACAGGACAGATTTTAATCCCAGGTGTAAACAGTCATGTTTAGTGGTCTCTACATGTGATGGGAACACTGAGGATGTGTTTTATTACCAGGTCTGGATGTGGCCCTGCTAAAAGTAATGTTTTACAGAGTAAAAACAGCGTCACACCTGCTGGTGAAAGTTGGGACTTTTAGCCCAAACACAGAAAGTCAATATAAGCAATAAGGAGTATGTGAAAGTGATTAAGAGAAGTTCCAGAATGTCAGGAGGCTAGAAAAAAACCCAAAAGTTCTCACAGAAAAAAACCCAAAGTTCTCACAGAGGGATTGGATTAAATATAAACAATGAATTATACAACAATTGATAGCAAGAAATGTAAAAATGAAACATCCTGTGGGCAGCAGCTCTGTGATGGAAAAAAATCTCGTTGATGAAAGATGACAAGGGGAAAATGGTCAGATTGGTTGGAGCTGACAGAAATTAACTGAAGGTAGAAAAACATCTCAGGAATAAAACACAGAGACTGAATGAGCTGCAACGCCAGAAGACCACATCAGGTTCCACATCAGTCAAGATCTGAAGTCTGAGGCTGCAGTGAACACACGCTCAGCCACAGTGGACAGTAAATATGAGCTGGTCCAAGTCTGGAGCAACGGCTGAGTCCAAATTTGATGTCAAACACATGAATTCATGAACCAATTCCGTTTTCTGGCCACGGCCGGGCTTCTGCTGACGATGGGTGATGTTGGCTCACTTTAGGGCTGAACAGTAGGTAGAATATTTGGCTTCATGGACTAATAAATGCATCATAAGAATTCAGTGTAAAGTAAATCTGGTGATGTGAGAGAGAGAGAGCAACACTTCTTCAGCAGGCAACAGAATAGAGAAGAACAAGGATTGAATAGAGAAGAACAAGGATTTAACTTGGCGTGGTTGTTGGTTCTAGATGGGCTGAGTGTTTCAGCAGCGTCTGATCTACTGTCATTTAGGAAAATAAGAAAATATCCTGAGAATGATGCCAGAGGTCAGAGAGGAATGACCAGACTGGCTCAAGATAATAGAAAGACAATGGCTACACAAGTAACCACCCAACTTCAACAAAGGAGTGTAGAACAATCCTGCCTCTTTATCATCTTCATTAGATGATAAAATTGGTAGTGGGTGTAAATATTTGAAAAAACTGACTTCCCTACTGGACCTCAGTTAGAGGAGTTAGAGCCAACCTACTTATATTTAACGTGCTAAGAGAATTTTATGTTGATGCTTTTTCAAGATTGAAATTAAAGTTTCAACATGTTGTTTGCCGTTGAGTGTTGGATGAAGGTCAAAGTTGTGCTGTTGAAGGATCTCATCTACATTTGTTGTGACTGTCGACTCACAAGAAACACACACTTGGCATGTCACGTATGCACCGTGCTGATGATTTGATTACCTCGCTGCTTTTTACACGTTTCAACGCGCAGACATTTTGACGGCAGTGCACATTGTTACAGGTCACAAGTGGGAAAGCACAGGTTAGGAAAAAAAACAGAGGCTGAACAGTGGCCGAATTCCATTTAGCTGCTTCAGTGTCAGCATGCGGCCCTGTTCTCATATCACACTGTGGGTGTGTGTGAGCGTGTTTCCCTGCAGGCATTAGCATCATGCCGACATGTGAATCGATAACATATCAGAGAAACAGTGACGTGCACGTGGACACCGACAAAGACTCTTGTCAAACCAGTTGATCCTGAATTATACCACACAAGTCACAGGAAGTGCACCTTCAAAAGAATATTGTGCTCAGCTCGTCCAAACTGGTGGGAAACTGGCACCAAATGTATGTGCATCAATACTGAATATATGAAAACAGACCCAGGGCAAAGATTCTGCACACAGTCCACTATGGAGGATCTTTACCGTGAATCAAGTAGGACTGAATTTATTCATCATTTTCAAATCCTAATCATTCTGTAAGTAAGTAATTTTCATATCTCAAAGGCTGAAATGTTACTGTTACAATTTTTATAGTTATGGGTTCAATACCAATCAAGATAAGATAAGATAAGATAAGATAAGATAAGATAAGATAAGATAAGATAATTTACAGTGTTACGGCGGCAAAAACTGTCAAGCTTCAAGGTTTTAAATATAAACATGCATAAACATCTGTGAATATACACCATATAAAAATATGGCCTGTGGAATAAAAATGGAGTATGGAGTTTGGACACTGAATGCCCAAATATATTCAATATACGTACACACTGACGATGATTGCACATCAGATGTACAACTTTATATAACATGTATAAGTAGAAATGAGATGCATACAGTATCTCATTCTTGCCTTAGAGTGTAGCAGCAAATACCTGTGGTATCAAAATCTATGACACAGCAATTATTGAACGGTGGCACATTGTAAACCAAATCACAGTCTCAACATCTGTCAAAAAAAAAAATACAATTAGATATTTTACCTAAAGCCTTAAAATCAAGTGTTTACTGTCATCTTCATCTCCCTGGTTTATTCTGATCACTCAGTAGAAGGTTACAGTACCATTTCTGTATGTGCACATCTGCAGCAGGTACTCCAGGTGTAGTGCGGCCTTCATCCACATGGTGGCAGCATTGCACTGAGCAGCTGAGAAGATGGTGTCCTTTCTTAAAGGGATATTGACATTGAGGCAGACCAAGGAGCCAACAAGTGCAGCACTGCATTCTGGGATGGATGAAACACCACATAAAAGGATAAGTGGGAATCGGTTGATGCAGTCAGAGATCCAGTGAAGCTGCTGTTGCCCCAACAAATGATACACAGTGTTGCTTCTGATTTTAAAGCTGTCAGCCTTTGGATGACCGTCCAAGTGATGTGTGTGTGTGTGTGTGCACGTGTGTGTGTGTGTGTGTGCGTGCAGGTTTGGTTTGCCACCGTTGGCTCTCATAAGTGTTGACAGGAGACAAAGGCTTTATCAAACTCAGCACGTTGAATCAGCACTAAAATACAAGAGAAGACACTCAAATGACGAAGCAAGCAAAGGACTTATGGCACCTGCTGTACCTCTTTTTCAGTTTTATCCAAGTGGCAAGCCACCGTGATGAATTTGAAGCCTCAAATTTAGTATTTTGGCCATGTCGTTTTTTTGAAAGCAGGAGTTTGGCCTGTCCTAGGGTAAATCCACTGCTCGTCCATCAACTCCTGTATGAGCCGAGCTTTTACCAAATGCACATCATTTTGTACTGACTAAGACCATAACGTCCTAAGGAAAATGTTGACTTCTGCAATTGCTTGACTTTTTGGAGCCTGAAACTTCAGCCATTTTTCTATATTGTCTGTATCTTTATGTCACTTGAAGGTCACTATAAGTTTCCTTGCGATCTTGGAAGGCTTTATTCACTTGATTTCAATACCTCAACCTCAAGGCTAAATGCCAAACCCTCCACGTGTCTATGTTGCAGTGGACTGGATCGCTGGGATTGTTGGTTGTTGCATTTCCTTAGCAGGTTAATAAAAAACTCACATGTTGTAATCGCAGCTCTTTGCCTTGAGCTCCTCACGTCACATGAACATGGACAGATGCACGGATGACCTGAGGTAATCTCTTTATCTCTGACAGTCGGCTAATGTTGGTATGTTTCCTCGTTTATTGTCCAAGTGTCTTTTACAGAGATGCGGCACTGTGTGCAGCATCGCTGCTGTCCAGTCCCTGATTAATTGTTTGATAACATTCAGCGCTGTGAGACTATTTCCCAGAGAGAAGCAGACGTTCAGCCTGTATAAACGCGAATACTCTGCATGACCATGGTTCTCAAAACTGTGGCACACGTACCACCAGTGGTACGTGATCTTCCTCTGATGGTACCAAGGTATTTTTGGTAGTACATGGTAGTAGTTTTGACCGGAGTACATGGAAAATAAAAACAAGACGATTCAAATAATTGCAGTCACCTTATCCCTCGCTCCATCTTCATCAAATTTCTCGAGATCAGTGTCTGAAGTGTATGTGAAGAAGAGGAGGAGGATGAAATTATCGTATGCGGAATACATCTGCCTCCTGTGAAAAGTCTGTAGCTGACTTTGCTTGGCCTGTTTACGCCACAGTATTTTAACGTTTGGCGATAATGGTGATTGTTCAAGAGCTCAATATTTTCTCAGGTGGTCCTTGGTATAAAAAGTCGGAGATCCACTGCTGTCTGAAAAGAACTGTGAAAAATCACAAATTGACACAGATTTATTTCAAATTCCAATGGCTTTATTTAATGTATATAGATTTGTATATATTTATATATTATATATATACTGTATATACTTTTGTTAACAACTTTTACTCAGTTGCTTGATTATCATCTTTTGTTCAGCTTAAGTTCAAACGACATGACACTAAGACCAAGGCATTCCATAGGATCATATCTTACAAAAAAGTAAAGAAAACAATGTGAGGGTGTGTGTGTACGTGCACCTGTCATGCACGCACACACACTCTCACACACACACACACACACGCGCGCGCACACATCAATGTACGAGTATCATGGTTCTGTTTGTGGAAAGAACGGAAAAGTGAAAAAGCAGGTAAAGACGGAGACAGGCAGACGGAGTAAGAGTGTGAGGAACTGGATGAAGCACAGGTGCTGAACTGAAGGAGTCTGTTGCATAGATCGAAGCAAACAGGAGGATGTGAGAAACTGACAAGGTGAGCGAGTGGACAAGGGAAAAGGTGACACACACACACACACTGAGGAAACACACCTTCAGCGGCTCGAGTGACCACAACACATGCACACGCACATACAGGGAAGCACAGGGAGTTTGGTTTTGGTTCACAAAGTGTGGGTGGAACCGCAGACTGAAGACACCAGGTCACAGCCTCTGTATATGACAAGCGCAGCTTCCACCCATTGATGATGATCGTGTTACTAAGCAAGTTGATTTTTACCACATCCACCACCTTTCAGCATGTTAACAACAAGCCAATTAGCCCTAAGCACAAAGTAAGCTGATGCCGATGGGAATGTTGTTACTTCTGCTGGTGTGTGATTGATAATCAAAATGAAATATGGGATTATTAAAAAAAAAAAAAAATTTTTTTTATATATATATATGGTCAGCAATTCCAGAGCTGTCACAGCTATTCACTTAGGGGATCACGGACATGTGCATCAAAGCAGAGTCATGATGGGATGGGATTCATCATCTGGGGACCATGAATGTCTGTGTCGTATTTGGTGCCAATCTGTTCTTCAGCTGTTGAGATATTTCTCTCCACACCATAGATGAGGAGCATCAGTCCGGTGCTGTGTTCATGCCACTTTTACAACAGTGCTGTGACACACTGTGTCTCAAGGTCAGGCTGAAGTCAAGTGTTCCTGCCTGTTTGTTTTTCTATGTAGCATCACAGTGTAATTTAGTACCAACATTTTTTTTGGTAACAATTCAAATGTTGTCGATCCTAATTCTGCATTTAACTCAATGTTGGTATGTTTAAAGGTGTACATCATGTGCTAATTTGATGACAAAAAGAACAAAACTTGATTAGTGACAATGTGGAGCTGTCATATACACAAATTAACAGCAAATAAACAGTCAGCAGACTAAATAAAATAGGATGGATTCATATTACGTACGTATTTATTGTCATTTTGAAAAATTCTGGCTGTGGTTCTGTTGTCACTTTGCCTAACTATCCTTTGACAACTCCATCTGGGCAGTTTAACCTGATCATTAAGTCCAATAGTCATTATCACATCAGTGTCAATCATTAATGGTCATTTTCACTGCCTGATTCTACTGATTTGTCCGGAAGGTCTTTTGTTTTACAGCTGACAAAGATTTAAAGGTCGGGATGTGTTTATTTACTGTATTTAAGGGAAAACTGACTTTGTGCTCACATACATGAAAAGTGACGTCTGTCTGTTGCGCTTGTATTTGTTAACACAGGCTTCAAAGTGACTCTCGGTGACACCGTATGAAACCCCGTTTGTTTTCTGTCCGTTTTCTGCTCAAATTTCAAAGTACATCCGAGAAAGAAATCGACAAATCCATCATCACAGAGAAACAAGAAGACTGTTAAACCATCAGAATGACAACGATGTAAAATATAACATTTGTTTTCTTTAAATGAACAGATAATTTACATAAAACAACATTTTAATGGGCGTCTCTTCAATCTGATTATTACAGAGCTTAAACCAAGATATGCAATATAGAGGATACTTGACTAAAATGTTTTACTAAAAATAGTAATTTGTTTTTCTGTTGATTCATTATCAACTTTTTTTTTTTTAATTAATATAAATTTGTGAGACGTCTGCCTCTCAGTTTTGCCACTACTGTTTTTTTTTCCCACACTAGACAATTTGAGTCTCTTTGGGCTCTGAACGAAGCAGAATTTGGCCATTTTGATCTCTTCTGGACAAAACACTGTGCTGATTTAATAATTAAGTTACAGTTGGAAGGGAAAAAAACAAAAAAAAAGATCGTTTCTGTCCTGTTTTCAATACGTCGATATATCAGTCAGACTCTTAACATCAACACAGATGTTTGAAGGTGAGCATTAAACTCCATTATCCTCATCTTTCTTCTCGTCAGCAGGAGGATAATGTGTTTATCAATGGATGTGATTGGTGAGGTGAGAAGTTAAATGAAGGCCTGCTAACTGTCACGTCTCCCTCCTCCTCTCACTGCACAGATGATGTGATGAGTTCAGTAAATTCAGCGGTCTGAGAGTGAGCGTGTGTGTGATGGGAAGAGAGGAATAAACAGTGGGACGGTGGACGAGAAGACACATCTGTTTTCTGCCCCTCAGATAAATGAGACAAATTGGAATTTCAAAAAAAAAAAAAAAAGGACAAATCTTCGTCTTTCGTCAATACATCCATCAGAAGTCACAGTTTTAATTTCCTCAGTCTGTTTCACCTCACAGTGCAAATACATGTGTGTGTGTGCGTGTGTGTGTTGTGTTGCATGTGTTAGGGGCATGTGTTTGAGATTCATTTGGAAAACAAGTCAACATTTGGGATGTTTCATTCCATACAAAAACATGCAGAACACAGAACATTAAACACATATACCGAACAGTTAGTTTTATCCAAATGCAGTTATTCTTTTTTTTTTTTTTTTCTTTTTTTAAATCTCTTTTCGTAAAAGAGTGGCTTTAGGCTACACAGAACACGACGGAACCAATCGCACCAGGTTGGACATATTGCTTTAAACCACCAAATTTTGTATATATGTCATGCATGCCACATAGGTGATATTATGCTTATACAAAAATAACACCAACGCCTATTACTGTGTATCATAGTAGTTACAGAAAACAAATCTTTTTCAGTCTTTTTTGCAATGAAGGTTAATTGAGAAAGCATTACTTTCATACTTCTATTTATTTACATCCAATATATATAGATATATATATATATATAGATATAAATATATAGAGATAGACGTTGAGTGGTTATGACTACTCCAGGTGTGATATTCCAGTTCTTTGATCCATTTTTTTTTTTTTTTTTTTCACTTTTTGAATTCTGAAGAGGATGTCAAGTGTCTCCATAGATTTCCTTTAATATCCAACTGCTGGAAGCTGATCTGATAAAAGGCAGCGTTCTGAAGAGGAAGCGACGCAGCCAAAACGCAACAATGACTGGATAAGAAGCGAGTTCCTTCTCCATATGCACTTCCTAAACGTAGCTCTTGTATAACTCCAGAAAGTAACCTTCTGAGAACTCAAACCAGGTGGAGACTTTCAGTCTGTTGCCGAGTCTCATCCTGTTTTTCTTTTGGGGCGTGGCTGAAACCAGAAACACAAAAAGGTCTAAAGCATCTCTGGTGGCAGGTCTGTGCAACTGAGCAACTGGCATGAGACGTGAGGGCAACCAGTCCAACAGATGACCAACCCAGCCATACCGACGTCATGGCAACAGCAGAGGGACAGTCTTGTCCGGGAGAGGGAAGGGAGGTGGGGGCACAGGGTTGTGCAGAAGAAGAAAAGCAATGAGGAAACAGCTTTGGCAGAGAACTCTTAAAGCTTTGCTGGGTGATGATTGGCTGATTGCCCCGTCTCCCATTTCCTGTCACTGATAGGTACACTCAATCCACCTGTATGACAATAACTACTTTGCACTGATTGTAGGAGCACAGATGTTCTGTCAGGTTCAGCCATAGAGAAAAAAAAGAAGAGGAATCCCTTCATTGGGAGGGTGTGTCTCTTTTGCAGCCAAAGGACACACTGAAAGTCATGTCACAAGCACTTTGGCAGTCCTGCTCTTGTCATGGGATGAAATGTTAGTTGTATAAAATGGTGATGACAGCTACAGCTGCAGCTGTGTCCCGTCACAGGCCCCGCCTCCTTAAATGTCCCATATAAAAATGTCAGGAATGAAACTGTGGCATCTTTTGGATCTTTGGCCTAAATGAAGACAACACAACATAGCGTCCAGAGCAGGCCTGCTCATTTTTAGGGCCCTGGTTATGATTGGACACCACCACCACCCCTCACCTCAAATCCTCCAGTATGCAAAATCTGTCAGCACGAGTTAACTAGAATTTGTGAGGATTAAAACCTGGAGACAAAATACATTTTAGATCGATACAAAATCATTGTTGAGAATATTGATATAAAAACCCAAAAGGTTTTTTGTAAGCAGCCCACAGATTTGGTAAAGCTAATGACTTGGTCACAGTCTTTCCATCTTATCTATGACCCAAAAGATCCTGGATCACTTTCTGGAACATTTCCAATTGCCTTCTGACCACCAGTTTGTTTTGAGACAGAGTCCCTACTTTGTCAAAGCCCATGGATGTAAAACTACTTTGAAATTAAATGCTTCACACATGCAGAGAGGCACAGTGATAACATGAGACCAGTGACACCGCTTTTGGCATTTGAGCTGAATACATTGTCTCAGGCATAGATAATGCTTTAAAATGAGATTTTGATTTGATTACAATATTTTGTTGGGTTTGTTTGGAGGTCAAAACATTTTTTTTTTTTAGTTTTCTGTTTTGGACCAACTCTGCTTTTCAGTTTACTTCCTCATTTTTGGGATGTAGGAGGTGAGGACACATCTTTGTAGGACTGGCCCATTTGAAGGTGGCGGATCCTGAATTGGGACTCAGCTTTTGATCCTCTTGCCATCAGGTTACATTTTTGCAAAGTCGTCAGCTCCAACACCAGCCAGTTGGAAAAAGCATTAATCCATTCAGTCAAAGAAATCCGTCTTAGTAGCTTAAAGAAAACAAAGAAATCCAGATGTTGGATAAATAATTATACTCTCCCATTTAATGTTTGTTACAGTTAGCTCTATTAATGTTGCATTCGCTGAACTGGATAACTTTGAAATCACATAGCGTGTAGTGTGTCAGAACATTTAGATAAAGTGGATATACTCATAAAAGGGGCTGATGAGACTAGATTAGTGAGATTCCAATTGAACGACCAACAGGAAGTAAACAAGTCACTGCAGATTTCGGAGCCCTAACATCAGGTGACCAAGACGACACACGTGGCATTAATATTTAGAGAGCTGTAAAAAGACAGAGTCCACGGTAGATTCATCTCATTCATGAACTATACTGTCACCAAACTCCTCAGCCTATACATACTGTATATATTCATATATCTCCAAAATATTAAAAATTACTTAATATAAAAATACAGAAGAATTGTAAAAAATGAAGAAAACATTGAATTTTATATGAAAACCATGCAAGAAAGTTTCCCCATTTCGTTAGATAGTAACTTTAAGTATCAGGAAAGCAAGGGAATGAAAGGGAAGTGGTCGGATGAGAGAAGCACGGGCAAACTGCCACCCACTCGCTTTGCATGTAAACATTGTAGAGGTCCTTTAAACTTGGTTCGGCAGTGACGACTGAAGAATTTCTCCTTGCTTTTTTGGTCATGTTTGACGTAAAGGGCCGGGGGGAGTGGGGAGTGGGGGCAGGGTCATGGTTGAGAGAGTCCAAAGGAAACCTTGATAATGATGAGATAAAAAACAATACAGACAACCTATAAAATATGGCTCTGAGTTACATAGAAAAAGCTCATCAGAGGGGGGGAGGAAGAACCTAGTCATGACAAAAATATGGGAATATGGCAGTAGTAGCACATTACTACAATAATGTGCCCTAGTTCATAGATCAATTGATGGCTGCTAGTCAGACTAAGAGGGGATTAGACACATCGCTGTTTCTGGTTGGAGGATGATTTCCTCCTACTTTTAAGATGGTAATCTGAGGACACAGCAGGAAGGAAAACTGATCGGGTCACACAGTGGATTTAACTCTACAGGCGGAAATCATCAGTCTTCCATAAACCTCAGCATGGCCGCCACACTGACGTCAGTTAATCAAAGACCGCAGAGCACAGAGGGATGAAGATGATCAAACATCTCCTCTGCTGCTGGCTGTGGCATGTCAATGGCGGCCGATTTAGTTTCTGTTAGTGAAATCTGACAAACAAAGGAAACATCAGATGCAGTACTAAGATTTGTCTTAAACACAGACAGACGTGCAGACTCTGTTCAGAGATTCATTAACTTCCTCTCTGTTGAGGTGAACTACTTGCACTGAGATGCAAAACAGACTCAACCAGACTGTATTCCTTTCCGTTTTAATGTACATTCGCTCTGAGAAAATTTTAGGGGTGGTTTGATGAGACATGAAGACAACGGAAAAACAAGAGGAAAAGACTGGAAATGAACTTATCCTGGGGGTGGCACACTGAGACAACGGCCTGCCCACAGGGTTGAACATGGGAACAGAGACAAGAGAAATTAGTAGAGCTCGAGTTAGATTTTGAGAAGTTTTTTCTTCATTCAGAAATAAAAATCAAATGGAAAACAAATTTATGCATGTTGGGGTCTTTGGAAAGCGTAAGCTGAGGTGGTGAAGAGCAAAGTGACCTGGAGACGAAGCTCTCAATCTACATTCAAACTGTCACATATAGTCACGAGCTCTGGTTTAATGAATGAGATTGCAGACATAAGGAGCTCAGCTGTGAGGAGACCTGCTGCTCCTTCACGATGAGGTGGTTTATCATTTGATCAGGACAAACGATGGATGGATTCTGGACATGTTTGGGTGGGAGGACTGACCTGGCTGCAGTTAAACGAATGTGTAGGACCCATACATCTTGTCTACTCTTCCAACACTCTGTGCTGAAGGACAATATTGGTGAGAAAACAAGCTGAGCTGGAGCTACCTTGCTGCCAGTGCAACACTGTCCCAGACAATGACATGGATGACTGAATAAATACGGCAGCAATAGGAATGTGTCTTATCCTAAGACAGTAGTGTCCAAACCTTAAAGATGTAAGCAAAATATTTTCATTGACCACCCCCCCAATGAAAAGCAGAAATGATACTTCTCCACATTAGACTCGTTCATTGACTTCTGATTTGGTTGCCAAACTTAAAGAGGGTGGATCTAACTCTGATGTAAGCTTGTCATGGGAGAAATGCTAAATTACAGATAGAGAAAAGGGAGAATAAGAAGTATGTTAAAAATGACAGTTTAAGAGTGTGGCAGAGAACGAATGATAATTCTCACCCTAGTGCTTAAGATTAGTTTTGATTTTGGGAAACTAATTTTAACACAAACAAAAACACATAAAAACAAAGTGAACGAACAGAAACTACTGCTTACATCAGTGCATGTAGAGATGGAGGAGAAGTGAGCCCAGCAGGGTGGAGTGGCACACACCTTTTGCCCCATTATGGGATGTGATGTGTTCTAACACCTTGCAACCTGCATGAGTATGAATGATTAAATCGTTTCAGTGATTGCATTCTGCCTGCAAGCGAGCCATTGTGAAGACACCCACCGCTGTGAAGCACATCGAGGCTTTAACTCCCCCACTACAGTTTCTTTTGTGTTATCGATGAGTCTGTTTTTGTCCTGCTGTGGTGACAGGAAGTTTAAATCTACAGACAGGAAGTTCTCTGAACAGATGCTGCTGCAGACTAACACAGAGATGGTAATCTATCAGAATCCCAAATATTCATTCCAAGGTATCATGCGACTCATCACGAATGAAACATAACATGCATCGTACTAAAAGGAAACATGAGCTGAACTGTTGTTTTCTATCAACACTATTGACGTAGAGGGGGAGGGACAGAGACTGAACCAGAACCCTGACTGGGGGAAATGAGTTCAGACTCTCACTGAGCAGACAGCCAGCCCTTCTCTGGACGCACCTATAGTCAATATTTGTGGGTAGTAAACATTCTGCCTTTCCACATGCAACACAGCAGGTAAAAAAGAAAACCCAACACATTCAGACATGATAAAGGGAAGAACATATTTTTTTTAACAGCTGAACCTTGAAGACTGTAGTGTCACACTTACAAGACATTCTCAGGAGTTTGAATCAACCATCGATTGACATTCGTAATTTTAAAAACAAACAGAGATTTTAAAAACACACAGATGTTGAACATCTAAAAGGAAAAAAAAATAATAAAAGGTTACATTTTTGCATTTGCCTAAAAATCTTCTGATCACCAAACCTGACTGTTAGCTGTGTAGACGAGCAGAAGCGTATGTACATGGGAACCATTGCACTCGTTGAAAAGTTCAGTGCTATATTTGAGAGCCTTAAGCAGGAATGAAGCGAGTGCAGAACATGACATGCTGCTGCGAGTCCCAAAAAGATCGAACCAAACATAGTTAAAAAAAAAAAAGCTTTGCGAAAGAATCATCAGGTAAAAAAAAAATAGAAATGATGGACAACAGGACAGGCCTTCCACTGTGGAGACTGTGGATTCCACCTCTACTGATTTGTGTGTGGTAGCAGTGGAGGGACAGACATAGAGACAAAACAACACCACAGTCAATGTGAAAAACACAACAAGGCAGGAATGACTGATGGGGTGAAGACCACGTGAGGTGTGTGTGCGTGCAAAATGAAGGGATGAACAGAGTGATGGGGGGGCTCAGATGGATGACTCGCAGCTTTGGGGGAAGGTGCTCGGTGGCTCTCCTCCTCCACTTGCCGAATTGGAGGAGCTGGGGAGGGGTTCAATCTCGTCACCAGTCTCCTCGATGGGGGGGATGCGAGCCTCCTCCTCAGACAGGGGAACAAACTCGGGATGGGCCATGAAGTTGTGGATGGAGCTACGGGACTCTGGGCTCTCGAGCCCCGCGTACAGGGAGCTACGGAAAGCATTTACCACCTTAATCTGGAAAAAAAAAAGAAAAGTAAAGTCAGAAGACGAGCAGAATTGCAGACAGAGTGATGTCCAACAGTGAGAAGGGACTGAGGGTAGACATGGACACTGGTGCGTCTGAATGCGAGCAGGGGAGGAGCAAAACCACAAAACCTAACAAGTCAAACAGAAGGTAGATGAATGAGAACATGGTGGTCAACTGAAAAACATTTACATGGACACAAAAGGTCATAATAAAAAAAAAAAAGGCCAACACTATGTTGGAAGCAAACAGGTGGAGGAAGATAAACAGCAGCCAAATAATATTAATAATAATAATAATAACAACAATAATAATAATAATGATAATCAGGCAGCTGAGTTTGTAGAGTGGAGTCAAAACACACACACTCCTTGTGAGTGCATCGTCGGTTGTTTTCTTTCTGTCTGCTCCTGTTCCGTTTCTCATTGGCTCTCTCCTCTTCCTTAGACCATATACTTTATTGTTATTGTAGTTATACAATTAAATATTTATATGACAGCTCACTGACAGGCCAGTAACAATAAAAAAAAATATGAACATAAATACAATCCTGTCTGCTGACTTGCACGTGATCGTCACTTTACAGTTGACGGTGGGTGGGCCACCCTGTTTGAACAGTCAGTTTGAATGGCATACTTTTTGAGTTTAATCACATAAACATCTGATTGGCTAGGACCCGTGGCGGAATATTTTCATTGTATGATTTGATTGGCAAACGCCGGCTTGCGCCGCTGCTTGCAAATCTTTTCACAATTCTGCTGCATGAAGCCCAATCACAGCAAAGCCACAGACCCATTTAGTAATGCATGACACTGTCTCATTCAAAGTGAATATGAAGCATTTTTCACCATATACGGTATGTGTGAGTCCAGTTCACAGTTTATCAAAACCTGTCCCGATTTGCCCAATCAGGACGGCACAAGAAGCAGGAAGCACAGAGTAACTCTGTCCAACTCTGAGGTGGTAAAAACCAAGGCAAAAATCCCAGGCTTTGGTTTTGAAATCTAAGTTCGACAAACCATCTCTACTGTGGGCCAATCATTGTTCAGAAAAGCATTTTATAAATGGTCTACTGATATATTTAGTATCACAGAACATGTTACCAAACCAATATACACTGACTGAGGACTTAAATACTACACTCCTGGAAAGTGCATGAATTCACATAAAAAAAAGCCAAATTCTGTTCTCTCAACACATCTACAACAAATCAAGGGTAATTTAAAATAGAAAATCTGTTTCATCCAAAAACCAACATAAATGGGCAAGGCCAAATTATTAATTATTCTCTCTTATTTGTCTTTTTTGAGTGCATCTCTCAGATTACAACCAAATACCTTTGTCCAGTGGTAATTCAATTATAATAGTGCAACCAGTGGCACTGAAAAATTCAAACGATATGCTGTTCCAGTAAACACAAACACACACAACCTTTGGAAAACAACAAACGTATGCACACTGTTAAGTCTTTATAATCATGGTGAGAGCCAAAAACATTCTGTCCTCTAGCTGCTCTTCTCTCTGCTTAAAGTCTGCGATGAATCCACAGAGGCTGCAGCTGATCACACTGATTTATACACACCAGAAGACACTCTTCATTATAATTAATAATCCTGCAGTTCAAAGCTCTCTGTTTCTGAACCACAGAAGAGCTGCAGGCTGATCACACATGCACACACAGAGAGAGAGAGAGAGAGAGAGAGCGAGAGAGAGAGCGAGCTCACAAGTTAAAAAGCTTGGCTGTAAAACCATGAAAGACTTTCTGAGCCTGACAGATTTAACCCTGCTCAGGATTAACCCATAAAATTATCTTGGTGCCCAGGCTGTCGCCTCCAAGGAAAAAAAAAAAAAAAAAACAACAGAGGAAAATAAGACAGAGATCCCCCCCACCCCCCACTCCCTGACACGAATCACAAGGATTCACAGAATCTTTAATTTGCCATGTATGCCAACAGCTGTCATTGACCTGTCAGGCAGCAAGTCACATCAGGGTCGCAACAAAGAGGATGAGCAGCAGGCCGACAGGAAGTGATGACAAGTATCAACAAAAGAGAGGGATTAAGATGGAGACACAGAAGAAGTAGCTGAAGCAGGAAGCACAAGCATGAAACAGAAAGTAAGAGATGGAAATATACATCAGGTTGTCTGCAAGTTCATTTGGTCAGTCTGTTTTTTGTGAGTAAATCTTAATATATACTATACTATACTTTTCTTACTGTCAACATTTCTATCACACACAGCCTCACGATCACTCCTTTATACTGAACACGTGTATAGTAATGTTTATGTAAAGATTAGAACAAATGAATTGCATAATCTATGGGATTTAGAGGTGATTGTAAGAGCACTGTATTTTTTTTTTTAACTCAGTGTTTCCTAGTTCTTCACGCTGAACTAAGGTTGGCACATCCATGTTCCTGATAGTATTTCATTCTGTTTCACATAGATGTGTTATTTTATTTTTTCTACAACATATTTAAAGCTTTGAGAAATGTTAGAGGCTTTTATTTTGAAGCAGCTGTAGAACAGTCAGTGAGATCCGCAAAGCTTAGCTTATGCATTTGTTGCACTTATTGCCATCCACACTGAGCTTGCAGAGTGTGTCATTTGAGAAAAAAAAAAACGCTAGACGCCTTTTGTAATTAAATTACAAAATACTGTAAAAGTCGTATCTTCATCATAACATAATTAACTAGACTAAAGTAAAATAAACAAAAATAACTAGTAGGGAGGCAACATCTTCATTTTAGGTTGTACCAAAACTCTAACTGTAGGTAACAGTCTACTACAGAACTATTAGCATAACGGTCCCAGCTTGATCTTAATATTTTAGATTATTATCCTGCTTAATCAGCAATATGTCAAATTAGTTCAGGACATGTAGACACCTGCTCGAGACAGAAACAGCACGATGGATTTAGTTGGTGAGTCATGCAGCGTTCAGCGTTTCATGCACTTATACAGAGAAAAAGAGTCCAGCTGGGTGAAGCGTGGTGTTAGCTGGCCTCCGGTCACAGACTCACTGCCTGCAGTGGAGGAGGAAGCAGCGGCAGCAGGGGGCGGAGCCCCGGCTGAATTGGTGAGAGAGGAGGAGGAGCTAAGCCCTACGTGGGTGGGGCTAGAGAGGGTTTTGGCGGCAGTGGCATCATTGTGCTGGCTGACAACGGACGGCTGGCGGCGCAGGGCACCTGGCACCGCCGCCTGGCCCGTCTGGAACGTATAGACCACATCCATCTGAAGGAAGGACAGCCAGAACACACCGTTAGATAAGGGAAAGAGACAGAGAGCAAGGAGACATACAGAAGACAGGGAATGAGACAGAGGAGAGGGGAGACTTTTGAAGGTTACACAAGGTTTTATAGAAGCTGAAAAGTGAAAATTGTATTTAGTGTCAGTCATACAGTAGAACACTGAACAGACAGAACAGTTAATCTGGGAGCAGTAGGTGGGAAGTGCCTATCTATAAAGCAAATGTGAGGCAGTCACATTTTCTTGGAGAATTAAGTATTAAAGGAAACACAGCATACCTCAGAGAGATGTGCTTCAAAATCAGATTCTCAGACCTCATCTTACTTGAAATAAACCAGTGATCCTTCATTTTTTCCATTCTTCCTCTGTTGGATCTTAATATAATGATACACATTGTGTCCCAGGTCAAAGGGCTTGAGACTGGATATTCTCAAGTTAAAAAATGTCACTGAATAACAGATCTGTTGTGTCTTGCAAACCTCTGTAGTTCACACACACACACACTCATGTTTGCACGTCTATCAAAGTGAGGACCCTCATAGACATAATACATTCCCTAGCCCCTTACCCTAATCTTAACCATTACAACTAGATGCCTAACCCTAATCCTACAACCAGGTCTTAACCCTGAAAAAGCCATTTTAAGGGGTGAAAAAAAGTGAGGACCAGCCAAAATGTCCTCACTTTGTCAAAATGTCCTCACTTTGTAGGGTTTACACAATTTTTGGCCCTCACTCTGCAGCAAGTACAAGAACACACACATACACAGTTTGCATTTAAAAAAAATGCCATTAATAAAATACTCTTAAGGTCCAGGCTTTAACATTTAGGGGACTTTTTGCATTGGTTGCACTGGTGTCCCTAACTTTTTCATTTAGGTGGCACCCAAGTTTTCTACACATCGCCTTCAGTGCGACAGTTTAACAGTGCTTTTGCAATTTCCCATATACATTCATAGTTATGTAAATGATTGCAAATAAGAACAAGGTTCACTAGAAGCACAAATATAGTGTGAGTAGATACAGACACACGTTAAATGGTGACACGTTGAATATAGAGCAGCATACAAACACACAATTAAAGTTAATGGTAGATTTTTACAATTATTACTAATTTACTCTACTGAAGATATGAAACTACTCTACTATACTATGGATACTACTATACTATACTTTGGTGTAGTGTGGTCTACAGCTGTGAGCATAGTATTGTCAATCACCAGAGTCACCATCTCTTGTGTGAGAGAGAGCGAGCTCATATTCTGTCACACACATTAATCACTGTATGGGAAACAGGAAATGTCAGGTGCACCAGTGCAATCACAGAAAAAATTTAGTCGCATTTGAAATATTTTTTGGTTGCATATGCTACCTAATTGGTCGCACTCTAGAACCCTGCATATCAACTGTGGTAAAAGATCATTTCACTGTTGATTGTGCTACACACCATACCCCAGCATTAGACAATTAAAAGAAACCACATCCTTTGAAAGAGATTTTAGCACCGTTTGAGATGGGCTGGTTTTATATAAACAGTTGAACTGTGGTCCGCGTCCAAACTATAGTTGTCATTTTACCACCTTATCACATTGTGAACCAGATGTCCAGGTGTGTTTGATTATTTGCACATGGATTAAGAGGAGTTGTTTTTGTTTTTTTTAATTATTACTATTCTGATAGGATATCCAAACAGTGGAGAATACCAGATGGAAATAAGGTCATACATCTAAATTTAAATTACATTTTACTTAGATTTATGTACATTTTGGGCAGAGTGCCATTTTGTTTTGTTAAGAAAATATTAAACAAAAATACTTTTGAGAACTTATTTACATATCACATGATTAATTACTTTGGGTTTAAGAAGAAAGTTCTTCTTAAGAACCATTGCAAAGTTTTTGCACATTTTAGCAAATTTTCTGGAAAAAAAAAAAGTCTTTAATTCAGGAATTGAATAACCTAATCAGTGGTGATCACTTCTGCAGCAGAAAGAAAATAGCAAACTGACAACATAAATGAAGAAACACAGAAGAAAATGAGAGAGAAAAAAAGATCAAAAGGAGAGTTTTTAAGATTGAGGAAAAAGAAAAGTTTGAGAGAAAACACACAAAGAGAGAGAGAGCTGTACTTCTGTTTGGTTAGTCTGAGACAAAATGTGAAAATCCAGACAAAGCTCTGAATGAAGGGATGAAATATGGAACAGAACAAGAAATAAAGAGCTTTTAAATCAGGTTGAAAGGAGAAGAGAGAATGTGTCACTTGGAATGACTGATAAAGTTGAAGCATTGAGTGCTGCTTGTACCAATTATTCCCCCACTGTGTTTGACTGTTGAGGCGTTGAGCAGCACAACGCTGCCCACCAGGATTAGAGAGGAGGAGGACAGGAAGAGGAGCATGGAGAGATAAGAACCTAATTAGCTTGGAGCCTTTCATTGCCTTCCTCTCCATCCACTCATCCACCCATCCCAATAGGTCGACAGACTGATATTACAGATACACAAACATGAAGAGAGGAGAGAGAGAGCTTCTTCAGACTTACTTCCCTCCAATGCTAAAAATCATTAGCAATAAACATTGGCACAAGCAATCAAGTGTGAAAATATTCAGCTGCAGCATCTCATTTTTAACTGGTGTGCAAAAAAAAGTGCAAGTTATACATCGGTGAACTTGATAACAGGCCTAAATTAAAATTGGCTGTTGTCCCCCTTTGTGTGCACACTGTTGTCTTGTTAAAGACATGCTTGAACATTACATACACATGTATAAATTAAACTAAACATAAAAACAACAAAGCTGGTGGCACACTGATGATTCTTCACAGCACTCTATATTGTTGAACCATGCACTTCAGTAAACTACAACAGTAATTTGTGACTTAGCTGCTCTGGAGATTGCAATCATATGACTTGACTCTAATCTCCAGACGGATTAGAGTCATAGATTAATAGCATTTTAAGGATTTTACATAGCTATAATATATTGTCAGATATTTTCCAAGGTCAAAAATTTTGGAGAAAAATCAAGAGTAGGACTGTTAAGAATTTTTCAGAGTGTGTACATACGCAAAGAGCTTCAGCAGAGGTCAAACTGAAAAACCGATGAGGAAAAAGCAGAAAAAGATGTTTGTTATTAATTCAGACGTCTTTACCCTCTGGCCACAAAAAAGTAAAAGTAAGTCCGTTGCTGAGGCGAGGACACCAGACCTCTGTGGCTCTGCTTCTGCATGTGTGCATTTGTGTGTGGGAGCAGAGAGTTGTTACTGTAGGTGGGTGTTAGCATCAAGGCTAATGAAGCCCATAGGGAGTGAATGTAACTGCTTGTGGACATTCTAGTGCTCAGTGAGTGATGATCTGTTCTGTAGGAGGATGGTAACACATGCACACACACAGCAGTGAGTCGCTGAAGAAGCACTGATTCATGTATTAATGAGGGAAGTTAGAATCTCATTGCTCAGAAAAGATCTTGAAGTTTTAATTTCTGCAGATCTCAGAAAGATATGAGTCGTGAAGATACAAAGAAAATACAAAGCAAAAAAATGTACGACATGCTCAGAATTTAGTAGCTTTCTATGGATTTTCTTCCTGTTTCCTACCTGAAAGCTGAGTTATATGTGTGTTTTTTTTATGTTCATAAACCTTGTAATTTTAAAATAAAAACATTTGACAATTTGTACTTGAGGTGTAACGACGAGATTGAGTGGGCGTACCTGCGTCTGGATGCGGTTCAGACCTCTAAACCACAGAATCTGGCCTCTCCTCAGCTCCATTTCCGCATGGTCGATCTCGTCAGTGCCCTCCGTTAGCTCTTCCTCATGAATCTCCTCCTTTGTGATGCCATGACCGGCCTCCTTCAGGAACTTCAGGTGGTGGGTTGGGATGGTCGTGACCAGCTGAGTTTGAGGAAGAAAAAAGCAGTTTGGTTCAAATTAGCAAGTGAATTACAGACAGATGCACCTAACTCCCTGAGTCAGCTGGGAGTATCTCCAGCTACCTGTGATCTTCATTTGGAAGATGAAGCGTAAGACAATGAATAAATGAATTACAAACAGAGTCTTAATTTGTGTGTGTGTGTCACATGTTAATTATAAGACAAATTAACATGTGACATGAAGGTGTTTGAGCTTGTGTGATAAGGTGTTGCCTTTGTGTTGCTGTTTTCTGAACAGATCAGTCATTTTCTTTCAGCTTCTTTCAGTCTCTGTTCTGCGCCTCTGCCCTCCACATGAACCCACCCGGCTTCTTGGGGTTCATCTTCTTTTTCCACAATAATGTATGCTTTCTAAGCCTGTGTGTACATGTTACCAGCATCACGAGTGTGTCACATGTGTGACTGTGTGCATGTATCCACAGAGGGACTGACACGCTGGGTTTGTTTTTGCTCAGTGCTCATATACAGGAGTCACGCTGCTTTCATGTGCTAAGATCATTACCATAGCGATGGTCGTGATGGCAACACTGCAGCAGCACAAGTGTAACAGGCAACAGTTTGCTGCCACAAACCTCATGTATCCACCTCTTCATTCTCCGCTCAGTATATCTTGATCATTCCGTAGTTTTAAGTTTAAGCGTCATGAGGAAACAAACATCCCTCTGTGCACAACCTTCACTAAAATCTATAATTTATTGCCAAATACTCTTGGTAACTTCTGCGAACACTGGCTACAGAGCATCTCTGCATCATTGGCTGACAGCTTACTGGTAATAGTCGGGCCGTTTTATTGACAACCAGGAGGAGACCATGCATATAGTCAGTTTCTCACCTGTCCCCACAGCAGCTCTCCCACACCGATGAACACACACCACAGCCACTGGTCAATGGTCAGAGCAGTGCAGGAGAATGGCTTCCCTCCAAACTGAACAATGATGATCTGAGGAGATATAACAGGACATTTGCTTTGTATGTATTTTTGTAAGTTTGCTGATGTTCAGAACTTTCCTTATCAACAATTTTTGCACCATATTTTGCTCATCAACACTCTAGAGCATTGTATATCAATTGATTGACTGTGCTGCACACCATACCCCAGGATTAGACAACGAGAAGAAACCACATCCTTGGAAAGAACTTTTAGCACCATAGGGTTTGAGATGGGCTGGTCTGCAGCTTTTATATGGACAGTTGAATTGTGGTCTACGTCCAAACTGTACAGATGTGTTTTATTATTCTGATAATAAAACACATCTGTATGCAAACAGTTGGAAATGCCTGATGAAAATAAGGTCATACTTCCAGTTTTAAATAATATTTTACTTAGATTTACGCAGAGTGTCACAACTTTTTTCTGTAAATAGAAAAAGGGTCATGTTTGTAGATACTGTATCTGTGTCAGTATGAAAAACTTTCACATTATCCAACCCCCTAGGTTTTACATAACAGAAAATTGATTAGTTTTGGTTTAAAGAAGTCTTTTCAAAGAACAGTTATTAACTGATGCATCACGTTTTCTATACTCTGGTGAAAGTTTTCGGAAACCTCAGTGTCCATTTCTGATAGAGGACAAATCAGACTTCAGAAGTATTATGATTTTCTCAACAGCTAAATATATTGTTTTCCTCCACTGTTGTGCAAAATGATATGTTTCTTTATTATCATGAACACACTGTAGTTTATTTTGACTCAATCCTACATACACTGTTCCTGCTGCCCCAAATACTAGAAAAGCAAATGTGGATTAATCCATGGCTGAAAATAGTCTCCCAAAAACACTCTATTTACTCCTGTTTGAGCAACGTTTGCTAACAACTGAAGAGTGTCCTGCTGTTTGCTCTATCAACCAGAATGTTAACCTGTTACCAGACTCGCTTCGATTTCTATGCACAAGCCTGGACAGACAGTAGCTGAATATAAGGTAAAAAAAAAAAAAAATAACTGGGATGTGTTACCTGCAGGGCAAAGGTTCCCAGTACGACACTGCAAAAGATGGGGTTCCTGTAAATCCCCTCAAACACATTTCTTTCGCCGTGAATCTTCCTGGCATTGATTTCGTTGAAGAGCTGCATCATAACGAACACGTTGAAAACAATGGTATAGTGCTCAGATGGCGGCGAGTGCAGGGGAGCGTTGCGGCCACTGTCAATGTCGAACATTTTCTCACCTGGGAAACAACAAGGGGAGATCCTTTATTTTTTCACAATAAACAATTAATATGCTGATAATTATGTATTTAGTAGGAGTGCAAAACTGAACCGTTCAAGCATTGTTTAATTCAAGTCAAGTCTGCTCACAGCAACACATCTAACATGAATGCACATTTACCATAAACAGTGTGACTGAATGGCTGAATTTATTTTGCTTTTTAATAAATTCAGTCTTTTGTCTTTTTATGAAAACCGGTGGACGTATTCCTGAGTCATCATGTCTGAATAGAATGTTATTTTTGTACAAAACAAACCGTTGCACCCCTAGTACTTAGCGAATTTTAAATGAACAATAATTCCAGCAGGTGACAATCTCAAAGAACACCACAAACACTGATGACTTTTCTACATCTCAGCAGGGACATTCTGCTTCAATGGCTCTCCTGGTTTCTACAGTTGGAGCATTCCTTGCCAGGGTTGTTTGCACCTTAACTTACCAGCAAAGAGTAGAGTGAAGATGATGACAAGCTGGTACACGGCATGACCAAGGATGTTCTTCATCATGGTCCTGGAGATGAGTGGCTTGTCGCGGCCGTAAGGTTTACGTAGTAGCAGAGAGTCAGTGGGTGGTTCAGTGGCCAGAGCAAGAGATGCCAGAGTGTCCATGATGAGGTTTACCCAGAGCATCTGGACAGCCTTCAGAGGTGAATCCTGCAGCAGGATAAGATAGAGGTTAGAAGCTCAATTTACAATAAAGTATATTAATCTAATTGTATATATATATATATATATATAAATATATTCATTTTCTTTTGATGTTTAGTAAAACCAGTGAATCTGTGTGAACATGACTAACACGTTTCTCACAACTGGTTCTCAATCAAGAAAAACATGGCTTTTAAGTAGTCAACAAAAGTGGAACCAGATGTACACTCTACATTTTTTATCACATACTTTTGATCTCGTCAAAACCTGGCACTAACATTATCTAAATTATCCAAACTTAAATTAAATAGTTTTTCAGTAACTTCATATCCCATAAGTTTCTCATTACTCAGAGAAAATCCCTGGCATACAGGGTGATAAAAGTATTATAATAATTATCTTAATGTAATTACTTTCAATATATTGAAATATTTCTTTGACATAATGTATATCTGTGATGAATGTCTCACTGCTCTTTAAAGGTGCAAAGTCCAAAGTGTGTAAAATTTAGCTGCAACTATTTTCATTTGGGAGAAATTGATAAAATCTATAGCGAGGGATTATTCAGCTGCAACATGTAACTTCACCAATAAATGTTGTTATATTTTAGACACTGTACCTGAAAAGACCAACTCATAAACAGATAAAACACCACTGAAATGGGTTTTGCTATGCTCTATATTAGCGCTATCTAATCCAGACCTACCTCTATTCTATTATTGTTCAGATTCAAAATCATTAAAAGCAATGAAAAGCAAGAAAAATATAATTCAGAGGCATGCACACACCATTTCTAAAACTTTCTGTACAAATAATGAAGACATAAATCTGTTAACCATCCTTTAACGATCTCTGCCAACATTTCAGTGACCAATCAGACACCAAGCGCTGGATGATCAGTGAGCATAAACAACACAGAGACCACAGACCTGCTGAGTCCCTGTTATATTTCAGGATTATGATGGTGGTGGGTTGCCATGGTTTCAGGCTGTATCTTACCAACCTACTTTCTCTTCTCCACTCTGGAGATGAATTAGTTATCTGTCCTGCCAGCTGTGAGCCTTTCAATTGATACACAGTCGCAAGTTACTTTTTTTTTTTTTTATTGTGTCAGGAGTTCACTTTCGTGATTAGAGAGAGACACATTATGAAACAAAAAAGTGACAAGGTTGTCTTGCCTTCTCACAGCTTTGAGACAGACACATCAAAGTCATAATTGATTTGCTATTTCTTCATTCTATAAATGTTTGAGCAAACACAAGATTTACAGAGTGTGAGAGCAGATGCATCAGAAACAACAGGCAGTCTTAAAACCTGATTTAGCTATCACAACATGAGCCTCCATTCGGATTTATGTATCAACAAAAATTAACAGGTAGAAAACTTAAAAGGTACTGATTCACTAACAGCTTTGTCTTTGGTGTCTTCATTTGAAACGTGTCAAAACGTCCACATCAGGTTGAATGAGCTGACAATTAGCCAGAAGAATTAACATCTTAAACCTGGCAATACTAAAGCTGCAGTTCTGTGGGGCAAAATATTACTTTTGTACATAGTATATCAATGTATGTTACACTAAGATAAAATCGTTAAAGACACAGTTCTTCTGGTAACAATTTAAAAAGGGTTGTAGACAAAAGACTGAAGATAATCTAGATGAGCTTTTCTATCAACATATAAATGAAACGTGCTTTTTTAGAGACATTTATCCTCTAACGCGACAAAAGAGCAATAGGAATACCCAATGAAAATGCAAACATTAAAAATGTGACACCTATAATTGAAAGTAGAATTTCAAACTGAGTTCTTAGAATTCAAAGCAAGTTTAGTTTAATGATTTTTGGTGACGTCAGCCTCTGCAGCCACAAGTTCTAATTGGTTCTTTTGAGTTGGAGCAGTTTAACTGTTTTCTTGCACAGAAAACTAAACTTATCAAATCAGAGGTCAATACTGGAAATGAACACTGGTTTTTAAATTATATTTATAATACATGGATATATAATTATAATAACGATTAAATTAAATTATAATATATTCAGGTCTCAACAGATCTACAGTTCAGAATTATTCTTGAACTAACTCACTTGCACACTATTCATGGATGATTAAGCCCAGTAATAGAGATAATGTTGATGGAAATTAGTGTAAGCACTTGAGTTTTCCTCAAAGTGTGGGAAAATCCTTGGAGCATGAACAGAATGGGACTCTTAAATTGGAAAACTGATATAGACCAGCTGCAACCAAAAGGAAAATGGCATTTTTGAATAAATGATATAATTTATTTTCATAAAGTTTGTCCCAGAATTTCCATTAAAAACAACACAGTTTCCAGCTGAGATCTGAACAGTGGATCCAAGGGCTACTATCACTGTCTGTCTGTTGTCTGACTGAACTTCAGATCTTCTGTGTTGCAATAACTATACCTGTGTGATGCATGCGCCAGTGAATGCCACGATCACAGCAACCACATTGACGGTCAGCTGGAACTGGAGGAACTTGGAGATGCTGTCATAGACATTCCTCCCCCACATAACGGCTTTGACGATGCTGGTGAAGTTGTCGTCAGTCAGGATAATGTCAGATGCCTCCTTGGCTACATCTGTGCCGGCAATTCCCTAACAGGAAGCAGAGTGATGTGATCACATCCCAGTCAATGCTTTGAGATGAAAGCTCAGAATAACACTTTAACTTTTCACAAATACTTTCTCGAGTGCTCTTGAACAAGGCAGTGAGACACAAAGTTGTTGCAGTAGACAGTGTTGAGAGACCTGGTTTAAGCCAAACAGGAATGCCATTTTAAAAAAGTGCTAAACTAAGAATAAAATATGCTCTGCTGATATTTAATATTTTTCTAAATGCCACCAAATGCCACACGCAGACCTAAACTGATCTATGAACAAGTGCTGTGTGCATGTATACAGTATGTATATCATAATCTAATGTCTAATCCTCTTGTTGCTAACAAATAAATGTATATAAATTTATATAACAACTGTGAGTGAGACTGTTGCAATGCCCGTTCATTATTATTAATACAATGACTGTATTATATTTTAATCAAAAACCTGACATCAGTTTCTGTTAATGTACATCCCCACTGTGCTTTAGGTATTAATTCACCTCTGAACAGAAATTTGTTTAAGACAACAGTGTCCAGCTTTTCTTTTCTTCTTCCAAAGTGATGCTTTCTATTGGAAAAGATTTAAATTTTTAGTATTTTGAACTAAATAAAAAATATATATACATAAAAATATACAGGCAGTGTAGTGACCCTTTTAGACAAAACATAGTCTACACTGTGTTCACACTAAGATTGAAATGGAGCTGGGTCGCTTACTGACATGTTGCAAATGCATTTTACTCTATGCAGCAAAAAACAATCATGATGTGACAGAAACAGAGCACTGTGCACTGTGTGCAGAGCACAGTGATGTTGTCACGTCACGTCTGAAAGTCCCACAAATGAAGAAGTCAAATGATGAGCTGCACTAATTTTAGTAACTAAATCACAAAGAGCTCAAAGTTCAAACAGTAGCTGCTGGTCAAAAGCTCCAACACAGAATCTTTGAGAAAAACATTGGAACTTTAGAAAATGATCTGATTTAGAATTGCATTATGTTCATTGTAGTAATCAGCTTTGTTTGCAATGAAATAAATTAATAGTACACAATAGATAAATGACAATAAAAAGCCATTTGAGGCAGGAATAACAGCTGTAAATCAATAATCAAACCACTGCTGGAACAAAAGACCTAGAGTTATACACTAATGTATCACAATTCTGTCACTATTTCTGAGTCCATCCAAACCAGTCACTGGCCTTCAATATACTGAACAGTTTTTAGTTTTGGCCTTGCTCTTCTCTTCCACTGTAGCTTCAAGTAAGTTTGGGAAAGAAAAAAGTATATATTGTACATATATATGGTATATATGTATAGCTGAAATCAGAGCTCAACCGGTTAAGTCAGACATCTGTATTGACGGACAATGTAACTACAGTATGCATAGTTTTAACTAGTAATATTTTTAACCCAGTCAACTGACACCGTGGCAAAAATAAATCAGGGGAAATAGTCTCATGTTAACAGTAGCCATGAAGAAGCTGTCATGTCAGTGTCTGTGTCTATTTGCAGAGTCATTCTCTCATACACTTACTGGTTTCCTGCTGAACAGGTGATAATTGACCAGGGACACAGTGCTAAATGAAATTATTCCATGTGGGACACATGAGGACTAGCTTATCAGTGGCAAAATCCCACAAGTGCCTCTGTCATGTGTTTGAGGACAATAATGACCATCAAGGAGCTGTTTGACAACATATCAGCTGCTGGAGCAAGAGACACTCGACTTTTCCTCAGTGAATAAAGGTCACATGAACCCACACAGATAAGCTGATGTCACTGAGCTCATCTGCAGGCACTTTCAACTGATATCTATTCACAGTATTGTCCATTAATGTTAGCTGTGACAAACGCCCCATTCATTCATAATTTCGTTGACAAACAATGCACTAAAGCAGAAACTGGGTTGAGACCCACAGATGGGTCATGTGAAAGATTTTCTGGGGGTCAGCACATAAATCTTTCGTTTTTCAAGCTTTTTTCCTAGGATTTATTAAATAACATGTCTAAAATTAAGTTGTGGACATATTAACATATGTCTTGGAAAGGGCTAAAAAAATTTTTTTAGTAGTTTTTATTATACAGTATTATGCACATATTTGCTCTTGTAAAAATTTATATTGTGAATTTTGTTGCAATACTTTGTCATCTTTAAAAAGGGGGGTTTCCAAATTAAAAGAGTATTTTATAATCTAATATAAGTTCAGCATACTGATTTGTTCTCACTACAAATATATAAATATCAGACTCTGCATTGGCAGATAGTAATGGAAAATCAATCTACAAAACATGTCGATGAAAACTGTTAATGGTTTCAGTAATGGTAATTGATATTTCTGTATTCTACTGCAGGGATGAGAACATAGAGTAGTAAATATTTTGATGATAATTCATGTGGTCATGGTCCATCACATTTCTATTACACAGTGAACACAGAGAGAACTGAAAATCAAATCATAATTGCAATACCTGTCAAATTGATATATTTTTCTGAAAATCATTCAGCTCTAAAGCATGCAATGTATTTTATATATTAAAAGGAGTTGTCCTCATTGTCCCTTGTGCTTTTGGAGAATAAAGGCAGTAAACATGGCAGAAGAGACGGATCCCCACTCTGTGGATGAGCCAAGGCACACAAGCTCAACATTTATTGATTTACTATTCAATTTCAAAACTATCTCACTGAATTAATGACAGAGAGCTCAAGCATTATTGTGGATAATGTTTTGAGAAAACAGCCATTTCATGGGATTAGAAATGTAATTAAACCCAGAGTGTTTCTTTTCTTTTTTGGTGATGATGCAGAGTGAACTGAAACAGCAGATGAATGAATTGGTGAAGAGCTAAACAAAGGCAGAACAGAAACAAATTGAAAAATAGCATTAGGTTACCATAGCAAAGCCAACATCGGCTTTTTTGAGGGCAGGGCCATCGTTGGTGCCATCTCCTGTCACTGCCACCACTTGTCGGGTTTCACCAACCGTGCTGTCAATGATGCCTGATCAAAAGAATGGAACAAAAAAAATGCACGTATAGGTAATTCAGGGAAGATCTTGTATTAAAGTCTAGCTAAGTACCACTAAACATCTTAGAATGAACCCACCTTTGACCAGGGTGTGTTTGTCTGTTGGTGAAGAACGAGCCAAAACACGCAATTTAGGCCAAACTTTGTCCAGGCGTTCTTGTTCCACCTAGAAAAATAAAACATGTACAATCATTTCATTATAAAACGTCCAGTGTGTAACATTCATTGGCTGATATTTAATATACTACCCAAGTATGTTTGTGTAAGCGCATAAATCTACTTTTAAATAAAAATCTTTATCTTTTTTATACCTTGACCTTTTATATGTACTTAATGAAAAGTTTTGCTTTATGGAGGCCACCATGTTTGTATGGCAGCCTACATGGACAAACCAGACAGAGTGTGTGTTTTGAGTTTTGAGTTTTGAAGTGGAAACTTATTACACAAACAAAAAGGGAACATCATCCTTTCAGGTAAGTGCCTTTAAAACAGAGGCAGATAGAGAGTCAACTGAAAAAGAAAAACTTGGTCTCAAGTAAACAGTGCAGTATTTCATATTTTGATGGCACGACAATGACAGTAATATGCATTTACATTGGAGCAAGCACAACCCATGCACACTCCGCTTGTCACACACATACAGTAGAATAACTGGTTTGCTAGTGTGCTTATACTTTACACATTTGCAGATCTGCATCCTCCACAGACAATCTTTGTTAACTCTGCCACTATAATTGCAATAAGGCAAAGGCAAATAGCAGCACTGATTTAGTGAATGTTGCGTCCAAAACACATGCTATGTGCCAGTTTGCATTTTCAATGCTTTAACACAGCTTTAGGCTCATTCAACAAACTTTTTGAACAAACGTTTTCTCACCTCTCCTTTATCGTTTCTGATCTGCTGGTTAAACTCCTTGCCCTCCAGACACAGGAAATCCTCCCCGGGCAGCAAGATACCACATTTGGTTGCAATTGCCCGGGCTGTGTTGATGTTATCTCCAGTGACCATACGTACAGTGATGCCTGCACGCTGGCACTTAGAAATAGCCTCTGGTACCTGGAAGAGTGTTAAAAAATAAATATGTGTATTCAACAATTTGACACATGAGTACATAGACATTTAAAATTTCACTGAATTTGTGCTAAATAAAAATAAGGACTTAAATAAAACAGAGTGGATGGGTGAGGGTGCCTGACTGTTATTATGGCAAACATGAACAAAATGCTAAATTAACTCAAGGACAATGTTGAGAGTTTTTATACTTTTTTTTAAATGTTTGTCCATTATAAACTTGTGGTGCAGTAGATCTGTGATTGTGATTGAATTGGTGTAAACGAGTCTGTGTACTGAGAGACACTATATTTTGTTATCATACTTTTCACAATCACAAAACACAATATAAAGAATTGTTTTGTAAGATACCCCTATTAGCATGTCTCTTAAACTTCACAAGGTTCACTTACATATGTTACCTTGCATTACTTCTGTGTCCAAAACTTTAAGCAATTTTAATATAAATAAAAATACAAGATGTTAGCCTACATCATGGGCTTAAGTTAGTCTGTCTTGTTTTTCATAACCAGGAGTGTAAAATCATGTTTGTATGATACATAATAAATAATAAAATACTTTTCTTGCATAAAATTGTAGTTAAAAATGCAAAACAATTATGCTATTATAGATTTTGCTAGCATGAAATTACATTTCAATTAAATTTCGCTGCAGTATATGAAGAGTGCTGTGCCTTTATTTTAATGTTTTCTTCATTAATAATTAACAGTTAAGGCTTTTATCCAGGGCCATTTAGCATTCTGCCATGCATCAAGCAAAGTGAAGACAGAGAGAGAGGAGGGTGCTTTGGATGGTTCTCATTTTAAAATGAGTCAGCGTGTGAAGTTGCTTTGTTAACTTTATATCACCGATCATAACACAGTTATGTGAAAAAATAAAAAAAAGTCAAGGACCAAAAGTCTTAAAAAAAAAAAAAAAAATCACAGTGAATTTTTGGTTGAATACTTGCCAACATTATCACTGTGAAGAATAGATTACAATAGAGTGAATTAAAAGCTTCCAGAGTAGCTGAGTAGTTGTGATTTGTTACTGTACTTTGCTGAATAAATTCAGAGGATAATAAGTAAAATTTGGGCAGTGTTGTACCCTGATATGATAAAGAGCAAGCAACAGATGCTGTCAGTAAGCCATTAAAGTCATGTATCTGAGTGGTTATACAAAGATTCAGCTCTGTGATGATGGAGGGTCAATAATAGAGCGCAGACTTGAGGTTGTTTTTCTGAATATGATACAAAAAAATTAAAACCGTGCTATATTCTCAGGTCTATGTTGTATCTTGTATCCATCATATGTTATCCAGAGACAAATAACAGGCTCCTGTTGCTCTCGTTATTTCCATCCTGACTGTGATCTTTGTGCTTTGACATTAAAGCAGCACTGATGCTTTTCCGAGCTTCATTACAGACTTAATTTAACACTTCAGAGCATCCAAAGCTGACGCACCTGAGCAGGACTCTCTTCAGGCTTTGTGTTATGGAAAGTGCCTGCATTTATCGCCACACTATCAAACACTACTGATTGTTGGAAAATGAAAATACAAAATGTATATTTTTTTCTATTATTATTTTTTTTTATAATAATAAAGCAGCCCATCAGATCAGGTCAGCCCTAACTTCAGTGACACTGCTGCATTCCTGCAGACTGTGCAGGATATTTCTTTGTAAGGCAAACTCATTTTCATCAGTGAAAGTGTAGCTGCAGTTTACAAACACAGTCTTAGTCTGCTTTGTTTGAACCATCATCTAAAGCAGTGTCTGTGAGCAGGTGTCTACAGCTCTGTTAAGTCTTCTTAAAAATGAGTAAATTATCTTTGTTTGTCCAACATCAGCTTCATGCATGAGAAAATGGAAATGGTACAGAAAGATAATGTAATGCGTTTCTTGTGGAAGATTAAAAGACCCTCTTTCTCTTGCTAAAGATACATTAAAATAATTAATTAACAATTTATCTCACACCAGCAAACTATATTCCCTAACTGTGACAAGTCAGGGAATGACAGAGTTCAAATGCCTTTTTTTTTTACATAAGAAGAGGAATAATCAGTCAAATCTAAATCTTTGAAGTAATATCACATCTGGTTTGTTTCTTTCCTGATGTAACACTGATGTAGAGGGGATGCTGTGGTCAAACCAGGTTTAAAAAGCTCCAACATTCAATAATCCTGGAAAAAAAACCTTTACAATGCTTTATCTTAACTATAATATGCTTTTTGGAAGTAGGGAGTGATTGAGTAGAGTTAAGAGACGACAAAAAGAGAAAAAAGGAAAATTACACTCTTTGACTGAATGTACTATCTCCAGCTACAGAGTCTGCAACAGCCTGTCAGATATGAAGCTGTGGGACAAATTAGGCTGATCACTTGCATATGTAAACTATTTTCCTCACTGCTAACACTTGGGTCTATTTGACTGTGACACATATCAAAGCAGATGGAAATAGATGTAGTCCAGCTGTCCAAAATATTACATTTCTAGTATTTCATGTTACTTTTTAATTAACAACTTGTAATACTTCCGTTCTTGGAGTGCTGTGTTGCATTCAATGAGCAACATGTAAAATGTGACCACACTCGCATCTGTTTCATTTCAGCCTCTGCTCCACCATCCGCTTCAATAGGAATTTGCATCAATCAGCCAGAGTATTTATATCGTTGAATGAACCTAATAGTGACTGAAGATTATTCCTTCACTGAATTACATGACATGAACATAGCCGAGCATCAGAGTAATACAGGCTCAAGATATCTGTGTGAGACAAATTAACCATATGCTATACCTCAGGTCTGACGGGGTCTTCGATGCCAACAACAGCGATGCAGGTGAGCTCATTTAGAATGTCGTTCTCATTGTCCCAGTCTGGCTCTCCGGCCTCAGCAGGAAAGTCCCTGTATGCCACACAGATGGTTCTTAGCCCATCACAAGCCATCGGCTCGATTACCTTACGCACCATCTCGTCACGGTCTTTGGGCTTGAAGACACGAGGCTGGCCTTGGGCGTCCAAGATACGCGAGCATCTATCGGAAGTAAAGAGCATGATGAAGGGAGTGTAATGATGATAATAGGGGAGACAAGAAAGGAATGGCATCCATTATATCATTCATCTATGTACCACTTGATCTCATCTTACTTCCTCAGGATGATCTCAGACGCTCCTTTGCTGTACATACGGAAGCCTCCATCAGCATTCTTAAGCACAGTGCTCATGGACTTGCGGGAGGAGTTGAATGTGTAAACCTTGTAGAGTTTCTCTTCTGGGATCTCATCTCTGATTGGCTGATAGTCTCTCTTTAAGTCCAGCACCAGACCCAACAGAGCACATTCTGTCTTGTTGCCCACATGACGGGGCAGGCCGCCTTCTTTCTCTGGTGGCTGAGAAAGGAAAAAAGGCTGTCAAATAATGTCAGAAATTTAAGTAGCATCAGTTTTATGTTGTTACAAGCAGAAGCACATCTGAAAATACACTGCTTAAGATTTGTTTGATTTGAATGTTTGTTAGAATACTCATACAGTATAAGCATTTGTCTGAAAAATCCACTACACAATTTCCTTTTGTGTATTAGATTGCGGGACAGAATGTCAATCAAAGGTCTTCTTTGAAGTGCTGTTTTAGACTGGGTTTTAGTCTAAAAAGTAGTACAGTATAAGTCCATGTTAGGGTTGTATATACTTTAGATGTAGCTCTAGACTGTGAAGGTCTCACCAGGATCTTAGTTGTGTATGCTGAGTTGATGGAGATACTGTTGACCATAATTTCTAGTGTCTCCGCTTTGATGACCTCTGGTTCAGGAACAGTTTTGTAGTGTGTGTCGCCGATGTACGCCTGCACCACTGTCATCCGGTTCATGGTCAGCGTGCCAGTCTTGTCTGAACAGATGGCCGTGGCGTTGCCCATGGTTTCGCAGGCGTCCAGGTGTCGAACCAGGTTGTTGTCTTTCATCATTTTCTAAAAGACAAAGGGAACAACTGAAAGCTGAAGACTGAAGAAATAATGATCTGGTCATAGAGATACTAACATGCTTTAAGGCATACCTATCAAATACATTGGTGTTTCCCAAAAAAATGTAACTGAAGCAATGGAGATAAAAACATTTCTCGTAATGTCCTTTTGCAGCCCGTACAGCTTACCTTGACAGAGTAAGCCAGTGAAATGGTGACAGCAAGTGGCAGACCCTCAGGAACAGCGACAACCAGCACAGTCACCCCAATAATGAAGAACTTGACAAAGTACTGGATGTAGATAGGGGTGCACTCAGCCACCCAGGTCCGACCCTGGATCCCAAAGGTGTCAATCACAAAGTAGAGAATGAGGATGATGACGGTCACAGCTGACATGATGAGACCTGAGTGAAATGAGGAGAGCGTGTTTTAGGATAAGCTCATGTTCTGTTTAAGTCAATTCAGTTTGACATATTAAGGCAAAAATCTGCTGCTTTGTCTTTGAACTCTTTAATTTGATTCTCACATATTGTTATACTGTAGTTATTCTATTTTAGCTGAATTCCTATAATGTAAAAATGTGATACAGGGTTTTTTTGTGTGACTGTCATGACAGAAACTTGTGGACAGACATTCCAGTGGTCAAGCTGTTGAAAATGTATTTATCAAAATGATTTTTGTAACCCTTGTCCTTACGGTCACTCTAGATTTTATATCTCTCTCTACTATCGACTTTTTCCTGCTCTTGAATGCATTCATCCTAGACTGCTGACATATAGGACTAAGGAAACACTTAAGTCATGGTTTAATTCAAACTTCTTCTTTGTACTTAAGCAAAGTGTTGATGGGTTGATGGAAATTTAAACAAAATTTGGCATATCAGTAAGCATGTCACATCAAAGTAAAAAAAAGGAAAATTGACAGTCAGACAACATCCTGAATGCACAACCATGGACCACAATCATGGTGACCATGGAAACAGGTGAAAAGGAAAATTTTAACAGTTGTATTTTCTGCGTCAATCATCAGTCCCTCAGTCATTTCCTGTTACTGGTCTATACACCCTCCCTTTGTGAAACCCCCTCGCTGTATTAAGGTCAATTGTAATGACACAGAAAACCTTCAGTTTCAGGATGAACCAATAAATCATCCATCAAATAATACTGAGTGCATTCTTGCGCTCTATTTTAATGTGCTATTGGAGGAACAGTTACACATTTCTGAAAATAGCACTGAAAATGGCTCAACGAGACATCTAAAGCAAGCAACATTTACAACGTTGCAGAAGTTGTTACACTCGAATGAACCAGGATGATTATATTCCAGTAAGTCATGACATTGAGAGAGAAATTATTTTATTTTCAGATTTTACACACTCTGCTTTTGAAGTCGACAGTTTATTTGATAAGTGTGTTCGCATCTGTGTGCTCCTCACCAGCCTTCCCAATCTGTACAGCCAATCTGGTCAGTTTGCCCTGCAGCACTGACTTCTCCTTTTTGGTCACATTGACCTTCTTCACCGGTTTGGCCTCCTCTTTCTCCTCCTTTTCTTCAGACTCGGCAGCCTCCTCACTCTTCAGTGGCTGGATCTCCAGTGCGATGCCATCCTGGGTCTTGGCTAGAGGAGGAGGGGTAAGGTGGAGGGTGAGGAGGTCAACAGAGAAGGAGGGGGCAGGTATCAAGATGCAGAGGAGTAAGGGAAAAGATTGGAGGAGGATGAGAGAGGGAGTTATGGATGCAATGAAAAGGTTATGAAAAGATTATGAAAAGGTAGAAGGTTGTATTTTTAAAAATGAAGATAAAAGAGAGGAATTGGGAACAGAAGATGAGGTAACAGGGGAGCAAAAGGTGAATGAATTGAATAAATGAAAATAATACATTTTAAAACAAAACACAACAGCAAGAAGGATGGAGGATGGTTTAGGAGTGGTTTGGGAATAAAAGGTAGAGAGGCAGAGAAAATATTATGGATACGGTTTGACCAAAAGTTGACAAACGACTAGAGTTTTTTCAGAGATCAGAAGGGTCCCCTGACTCTATCATTAACATAGTGACCCTTTATCTGAATGCAGAGAGTAGCATGTCATAATTTTATGATCACAGAACATTCATGAAAAGGTCCAGATAGCTTTTAGAGTGTGTCACAGACGAGTTGGGAGCAGCAGGTCGTAATGAAGAGCAGCAGACAACAGAGACCAGCAGATACAACAGAGAAGATGTAACAGGGGCCCATCAAACAATCAATCAGTCAATCACACATAAACATGCACACATGTGCACACACACACGCACGCACGCACACACACACACACTTCAGTGCCACAGCTCAGAGTTTGAAATGAGGCTGGGCTCAGAAGTCTGACATGGCATCTGGTTTCACATCCTGTTTGGTTGCTCTGCTCCTCATTTGTATAACAAACACTGTATTTGCATTTCACTTCCCTGTTTGGACTGTAATACTGTAAGCGCAACTTTGTGATCTATTTGTTATTTGCTGAACAGCTTAAAGTAAATGTTGTTAGTCAGATTTTCATACCAAAAAAAATGTAAGTAGGTGATGAATGGAAACAGAACAGATCTACAACTACTCCTACACACTGAGGTTTGTTGTGCTGTTTGTCCTTGAGAACAGCTGAGGTGACAACACTGACTGAAACTAGGTTGTCAACTGTCTTGAAATCCCATGACATTCTTGTTTGGTTATTAACAATAATGGAAATGTCTTTGAGCCATTGAATATATACTCGAATACACAAACACCACTTGAACTAAGCCCTGCAGAGGAGTCAGTAATATCAATAAAACATCTGGAACTAACAATACCAACAGATCATGAACATAAAGCAGGTTTAGATTCCTGGATGACCAGTACAAATATTGAAATAAAAAGAAAACATCAAACTCTGCTCTAGTTATTCAAAATCTAACGAGGCAATTTCCTTAAATTCAAATGAAATCAAAAATGAAAGGGGTACATTAATTTTGGAAAACATGTTCCTTTGGTCCTATTTTAATCTACTGATGTCAGATCAAGAAGATTCTTTCTTGATCAAACCCAGCGGTGTTTTCTGTTGCAGAAAACTTTTATTCGAAGCAGCCAAAAGCAAAACAAGTTAAAAAAAGAAAGAAGGAAAGAAACTGAGGATTGAAATACAGTATTTAGTGTCTGGTTGTGAAAATGAGGACATTCAGTCCTCTTTTGGGACATCTTTAAGCAGAGAGTTAAAATGTATTAAAACAAGCTTATTGATTGAGCCTCTTGTAAGAGCGAGTTGTACAAACAGAGTGTTCTCAAGTGATTTAAGGGAGCTTGTTCCACTCATAGATTTAATTTTACATGACTAATGATGTAGAGACATTGCTCTTATTTAGAGACATTGCTGTTATTTATTCAATAACTGTTGTTTAAATGTGGTAATGAAAACATGAAAATTTTTGTCACTGTTTAAAATGGTGTAATAAAAGTGAAGCATTTTAAAGATGAATGCAATTTTAGGTTCTAGTTGTGACATCATCACTGGTAACGGAAGGATGTCATTTCTCATTTCAAACCACACTTTATTTTGTGGTGTGGTGCTACATTACTGACAGTGACAGTAAGACATTTGTCTTTGTAGTATCCAGTTGTTAACTTTTAAGACAAACTTTTGTGAATAAAACCTCAGAGATTGGGCAAATTGGACTGTTGATTATGACCAAAGTCCCATAATGTGTGTCTGTTAATGGACAGTGGCATGAATCAAATTAAAACAAGTAATTTACAGTACTGTGCAAAAGTTTGCTGTGTGAGTTAAACTCATTGACAGTTTGCCAATATAGAAGACCACCTTTTGCCACATGATTCCAATCCAAATGCCAATGATCACAAAATTTCACATAAATACATGGTTCTGTGATCATTTTAGATAGTACTGTACAGTTGGTATACTTCCAAATCTCACTGAACAGAAACATATAAAAAGAATTAAGGATGAAATTGAAATGAAAACATTCATATTCAAGGTTTGATGAATTTACAGGAAAAAACGTATTTTTTTTTTCAAGCTCATTGGTGGTCATTTGTATGAAACTTCCACATTTGAGCTTGGGCACCTGCATTGATTTGAAGATTGTAGCACAAGACCAGAGATGTTGTAGAGCTACTTATAGATCCCAAACAACTCCTTCACTGTCAGTGTCACCAGGTTGATAATAGAGAAGCTCCCCACACTGACCTTTACTTGAAGGCAATTACAGGACATCACCATCTCAACATGACATTAAGAAATTCTGAATGTGTGGATGAGTTGGTGTCAAACCAGGAGGCTGTGGAGCTTTATGCACATGGTCCACTCTGAAGACAAGCCACAACATAGAACTAACCAACACAGTTTCACATGAACAGGACTGAGACCCACTGACCAACCACAGAACTGTTAACAGGCGCAGCACTGAACCATGGGGGAACGCATGGTGGGCAGAGGGGAGACGATGTCTGACAATAAAATAGTAAGCAAATCAACAAACAGAAGACAAACTCAAAGGATCACCCGGAAAAAACGAAAAACAACAGCGATGCAGAACCACGACAAAGAGAAACAAGAGGAGGTAGAGGAGGCTGCAGAGCTGTGGAGGCTGCAGGAGACTTCAGCAAGACAAAAGAATAACAGAGAAGAGGGAGAGAGTCAAACAGTGATTACAAGACAACATGAACTCCTGAGCAACATCCTGCAAGGAGGCAACGGTGAGAGAAATGAGAGGAATCAAAGGCGAAACAAAAAAAGAAACTAAGGATACACAATCAGAACAGACAGCCCACAGCCCACTAATACTGAAAGGGTGCAACTCTCACACACACTCAGAGCCCCAAGACAGCCAACAAATAAAACTAAAATAAAGAAAATCACAGCAGTGTTAGGCTTTCTTTGTTTTTCTGCTCTGTTAACAGAAAGCCACATTCAAGCCACATTGAGTAGAATAAATGTATTAAACCATGTGACAAATTTCATTTCTTGTTTAAACTTTGACTAGGATGTGTATAGCTTCACTAAAGTCCGAATGACATGGCTCTTGGTGGCAGTGGCTGCTTCCACATGTTTACATATTTTAATGTTTAAATGAGCTGTGAGTGAGGGTCTTATTGCCATAATGACTGGCATTAATAGTAGCACATATGTCAAGATGGATGCTTTTGTGTTACCAGAAATCTTTCTGTGTGTATTTAATGCCAACCAAAGAACTTAAGAGGTTCATTGGTTGCTGTTTTCCAGTCCACCAACAGCTCTGATACATTATTAAGTACAAACAGCAGCATTCGTCCACATCCGACATAAAAAAAAAAGCATAAAACAAGCAGTATCTCTTTGGGGTATGAAAACAGCCAACTGATGCTGCTGGCAACTGAATGACACAAGTAATAAGACAAAACTAGTAGCTGGAGGAGTCTGAGAAGCTCACTAGAACTGGAGGATTGGTAAAGATTCTCATTGGGGTCCAAAGCAAGTATGTCATATGACTCAAGGTGTTTTCTTCATGATGTGTTTTTTAGTGGAGGTCATGAGTGACTGCAGCTCCATCTGTGCATCATTTCTGTCTGCAAAGCTATGATTGGTATCAGAGACTGCAGTGCTGCGTGTGTGTGTGCATCAAAAAGCATTCTGCCTGCAGCAGATGCTCAAACCATGGGAGGTTGAGAGCTCTGTGTGTGTGTGTGTGTGTTTGTGTGGACATGTGTCAGTGTGTTGGATCACACATGGAGGATGGTTGACTGGTCAAGTCTGGAGCAACGCTATCATCCGTGCATGCACGCACACACACACAGGCAGACACTCATGTCAAATATTAAAGGCACCTTTGACTTTATTCCTGTATGTAGAGTGAGCCGCACTGATGGACTTATATTGGTGTCTCAGTTTCTTAGTATGAAATGGGACATTTTCAGGACAGGTATCAGTTAACACGTTCTAGACATCTGTTTTGTGTGCAGGTCTCATCTCAAACTCACAAAACCTGAGAAGTTTATAGTCAATTTTAGTAACAAATCGAGTTTGCTGAATGGTTTATGAAATTCTATGTTAAATCAAATGTATACTTTATTAGTTTGCAACCTAGCTGTGGTGGTATCTAACAGCAAACCTGATCCATATATACCATTAGCAGCAACTTTTCTGTTGAGCATTATCACTTACACAGCCAAAGTGTTAAAAGCTGTCTCACTCATCAATGATTTTTCTTTTTTTAAATTAACTAACATTGGCTTAAATATTCAGTGTATTAATAAAGACGAATTCCCCTTTAATGTAACTACATTACTGATTTCAGGACCTTTCACATTAAGGTTACCTAATTAACTCAGACAGCTAATTAAGGGTAAGGTTATTATTGCATAATCATGTGGTTACTAACAAAAAAAAGGCATGATTCTGTGTGACATACATTTCAAAACACATTTTTCCTGCTCTATAAAATAAATCTTTTATTTTTAATTGATCTTTAATTTTAATCTACGACAAAACTAAATTTATTGTCTGTGTTTAAAATATCACATCCTGGATTCAGAGCTGAGACAGAAATATAAACCAAACCCATGATGACTGTGGATGCTGATTGGCTGTTGAAGACTTGACAGTTGAGAGGTGCACCCTTTGACAGGTAAAGCAAGGCAAGAGAACGTCCCCCTTTTTACACCAGAGAGAGAGAGAGAGAGAGAGAGAGAGAGAAAGAGAGAGAGAGAGATATGGACTAGAGACTGCCCTCCTGCCGCTGGGTGGAGGGTGAGGAGGTGGTGATTAATAGGAAGGATGGAGGGACAGAGAGGGACAGATGGATGAATGGAGGGGTTACCTTTGTTGCGATTTTCGGGGGGTCCTTGTTTTTTACCTGTTCGGACAGAGAGAGAGGGCGGAATGCTGATAAGATGGTTCAAAGGAAAAATAAGATCAACTCAAACTAAGGGAAAACATAAAGGCTCAAACTAAAAGAAACCCACACATGTTTGTGCGTCGTGTGTGTGCGCTGTGGGCAAGAATGGACCAATCAGAGGAGAGAGACACATGAACCACTGGCCACCATTTTTCACATGCGAGCAATTCAATTTCTTTAGTAATAAAAAATTAATAATGTGTAGTGTGAAACAGAATGCAAAACAAAAATACATTGTAAAGCTGCACATTACTGGTTTGATTCACAACATTACTCTGAATTATTTAGTTGATATATTGTATCTGTGTGTCAGTGTACAAACATTACTGTAATTTACCGTCAGAGGCAAAAAATTCTGGATATGTTTCTGTTTGGCATAACTCAATACTACATTCTATTTTGCTTTGTTTTTTGGACTTTCTGATTCATCTTTGGCAGGGACTTGTATTGAATGCCATTCCACATCTTTCATTTGATTTCCAATGTTAAATTTCTAATAAAGACACACAAGGGTGATTACGGTACTTTAAAGGGTGAGGTTATGACTTTATCTGACATGGCCTACTATAAATCATTCTTAGTTTAACTGGTACTATGCAGAAAAGGCTGCTGATTTGTCAACCTGACAATTATAATTCCAGCTTCACAATTACTTTTTAAATACAGGATGAAAAACATCTCTCAAACAAGAAGCGGACTGGCTCTGATCACTGTCAATTGTTTGAAACACTTTCTGACCACAAACTGGTAAAATGTGCTCATATTCATGCAATGCATGTGTGCATGGCAGTTCAGTTGAGTTTTCCTTCCTGGCAACACTGACTTCCTATTATAGAGCTTTATTTGCAAAAGAAGGTTTGGCAAGGTCAAAGCCAGAGAGAGAGTGAGAGTGAGAGTGAGAGTGAGAGTGAGAGAGAGAGAGAGAGAGAGAGAGAGAGAGAGAGCTCTTTAAAATTCAGCTAGTGCTTTTTGAGTGATGACTGAGATCGAACTTCTGCAAGAGAATGTGGGACTTTGCACATACTGAATGCTGTGAGATAACCAATGGGTGTGACTGTCAATGAATGAATGCATTAATGTGTGTGTCTGTGAGTGCAGTGGGTTGATGCAGCCACATGTGACTGTAAAATCTGCAGTGTGTCTGCTGTTACCAAAACACAATAGAGCTTGTGTGTTTTCTTGTATTTCTATCTTTGAGAGCAAATTCAAGTTTCAGATTCAGTGGGTGTGGACACTTTTGGAAAATAAGGACCATGTTGGAAAGTGAGTTCAATTCGGGGGCCATTATGTCCAGCTATTACTTCTTCAAAGCACTTTATGTGGGTTCTGGCATAATATCATAATCCTGGCAATAAATTAGGTGTATATAAAACTGCAGTTACTGAGCTAGGGAACATATTATGTCAATGAGAAATTAAATCCAGCAGCACAATGTAGGACATACAAATCTAATTCAGTTTGTCTAATTCAAGTATGAAACTGTGGCTTGTGGTTTTAATCATTAGGAATTCAGACTTTTTTAAACCTGTGACAGAAAGTTAAAATGCAAACATGAGCGTCTCTCTCAACTAAGCTGGTACATTCAGCCAGTTCACAATGAATGTCTGACAAACTAAAAACTTTAGGGAAAAAACCCAACAACAAATGATCAGACAAAAACAAACTAAAGAAAATGACATGAGTAAAAGGGGGTTAGCATGATCAAGAGCAAATCAAAAGCAATAGAGACCGACTGCAGAAGCCTGTTGGTTTACATCAAACTGCTCTGTAATTGTACGAGGGTCATCTGGACTTTGGCCTTTGAAGGGCTCCACTTACGAGCAAGTTCATGTTAAAAAGGGAAGGCAAGTTTCATATTCTTAACCAACATTACATGACTGTCAAAATCAATACCGCAGTATAAAGGCCATTAACTACCTCAAATAGATGAGACCATGATGAGACCAGATTTATATGTAATTTTTAACGGTAACACTTATTTGGTAAAGGATTTACCATCAAATTTTAAGCAATTAATATAAATCGTTTCTTGTTTGAGAAACTAGTATTTACTCTTGCAAACTCATGCAATTTGACTTGACATGAAATAACAGGGGTAAACTTTTTCTTGTATTGTAGTATCATGAAATTTCTACATTGCAGCTACATTGGAGAAATTCAGACACTAATAGGTAAATTACATCTGTTGTGTTTGGCTGTTGTTCAGGAGAAAAGTAACATCCTTAAAATAGTTCATCTCATCTGTGGTCTCATTTATTCACTAAATTGCTTTCAATGTAAAGACTTGAAGCTGACCAAAGTTCAAATTCTATAGTTATTCCCTTCAAGAAGCTCTGCTTTTATCAGCCCAGACTGGAAGTCTACCTGCTGACAAGGCAGCTAGTTCAATTCATCACCACCTGATGAAGACATGCGGAAATCTCCAATCTGCACCATTCAAACAGTTGAATAAAACAATTCAGAAGCCAACACAGTGATAGTCTTCTTCCCTTGCAGCAGTTCATTCAATTACTGTTCTCATATGACCTTTAACACTTAAACACAAGTTGTTTTTTAAGACGTGTATCACTGGCTTTGCCTCAAGTCTTACTTTTCTTGACCTTCTTTTCTTCATCGTTCTCACTGGCGCCCAAGAGGGTAAAAATGATGCCGGTTTGCGAATTGAGGCCGACGGCTGACACCACCATCCTGCCCGATCCTTCCATCACATGGGTTCCTGGGGAAAATTTTAAATAGCAGTGAGTAATAACTAAAGCTTGGTGTCATTGTTTAACTCTTTTTTTTTACTTGAGGTTAGTGTGAGAACATTTATGATTCCATACCCATAAAGAAAAAATAGTGGTAGTATTTCATTAAGATATTGATGATAATTTATCTTGTGCGTTTCCCCAAGGATTAGTATTAGGGCCACTACCTTTCAATCTATAGCAGGTTACATATTGGTGGTGTGAAATATAATATGATTTGAATTTTGTAATGTTTGAATGCCCTGAAAAAAAAGAGAACACATGGACAACACATAGGCTTCATGTTTGGTCCTTTATGTTTCTCAAAGGATTTAAACAACTGCCAGTAAGTTTAAAAAGTATAAGCAGAACCACTTCAGACCACTTCAGACCAGAGTTACCCATGTTAGTCCATGTCAAGTGATTGTAAACAGGCACTCACCTGACAGTAGCATAGGGTCTTTCTCCAGAGATTTGCGGACATGGTCGGACTCTCCAGTAAGAGAGCTCTCATCAATCTTCAGGTCATTTCCTTGGATCAGGATCCCGTCAGCAGGCAGCAGGTCTCCTGCAAGTGCGAAGGTTTGAAGTCAGTGTGTGTTATTCAGCCACATAAATAATACATAGGGTTGGGTGGTGTTACACAATGTGTAGCACATACCAACTAAATAACTTGCAGAATTTTAAGACATAAAGCACATTTTTCCATTTTTCTCACTGAGACACTTACTGGGGCCAAACTTTCTCACCCACCATTTAAGTGTAATTAAACCCCTAAACCACTGTTTTTTGCTAATCCAGGTGCAAACCTTCACAATTCAGTGTCAAGTATTGATATGATACATGTGATTAAATTTGGTGTACAGTATCTACTGACTCTCTGGTCAAACACCGACTACCACACTCCACTGGCTTTCTTTGAACATGTGTGATTCACTGGATCAGACTTTCATCAGAGTATCAGAAGAGGGAGTTTGGTTGCCCTTTTAAAATGTGACTTCACTAATTTTGTTTTGGCTGAAAGTGAGCAAATTCTTGCAGTATGGTCCAATACGGGTGGGGTCAAGTTCTTGTTAAAAGTAGATTCTTTTGCAATGATACTGCATAAAAGCTGAAATGTTGAGGTATCCACCTACTTTTGACAACATAGAAGATGGACTATATTTGATTGTGTATTTACACCTGAGAGAAAGTTATTAATACATCTGTGGTCTCATACCGTATTTGATCTGAGCGATGTCTCCAACCACAATTTCAGCGACAGGAATCTGGATGACCTGGCCTTTCCGAATGACGGTGAACTTCTGTTCCTGCTCAATGCGACTTTGAAGCCCACGGAACTGTTTTTCCTTTGACCAATCATTGAAGGCCGTCACCAGGACTACAATGATGACTGAGAACAGGATAGCAGCACCCTCAATCCAACCAGCCTGGGATTCACCCTCATCCTCAACACCACCAGCGACTTGGCCACATGCTGTGAAAGGAAGAGGACAAGTTGATGTGTAATATTTCTTTACAAAGTACACATTTCAAGTGATCAAATATTATACAAAAAAAAGTAATAAAGAATTTGAACACTGTATAATGCTGATATGGATAAGTCTAACAATTCCATTATTTTATTAATTTATTTTTTACACACAAATGAAAAAAACAAATAAACAGTATGGGATTGGCGTGTCCTAACGAATATCTACACTATTTGAGCTAAATTTTGCAAATGAAAAACCTAACTGCACCAACCTTCGCTGTCGCCCCCTGGTGGATGGTAGAAGGACAGGCCCAGTGAAATGATGGCAGCAATTTCCAGGATTATAAGTGTGACATCTTGCAGAGCCTCCCACACCAGCTGCAAGAATGTCTTAGGCTTCTTCGGGGGGATGAAATTTTTTCCAAATGCCGCATGACGTTTTTCAAGATCTACAGGGTTACCTGACAGACCTGCAAACACAAACACAAGACATCAACATTCACCTCAACATGGACAATTTGTCTATAAAAGGAAACCAACAGAATATTATTGTACTTTACACAAGGTAAACCATAAAACTTAGGCCAGAGTTAATGCTCTAACTAAAAAAGCTTGCATGAAAAATGTACCTCTGGTGATAGAGCTAGCACTGTTGAAGGTAATAATGTGCCAAAGATGATTTCAATCACTGAAATTAATGTGGACGCAATCAGCATTAAAAAATGTGAAGTAGAGTATGTTAACTAAGGTCAAAACCAGGATCTTTCTGTATGGAGTTTGCATATTCTTCCTCGTGTGTGCGAGGATTTTCTCTGGGTTCTTCGGCTTCCTCTAAAGTCCAAAAACATGCAGATTTGGGGATTAGGCCATTTGGACACCCATAGGTGTGAATGTGAGAGTGGATGGTTGTGTCTCTCTATGTGTTGCCCTGCGATAGACTGGCGACCTCAATGTCAGCTGGGATTAGACACCAATGCCCAGCGACCCTCATGTGGAGGATAAAGCAGTAGAAGATCCTAAATTAATGATACTTTTGTTTCTCATCATGCACAATTACTTTGACACTATATGATTTCAGTATCCTCAACACTCATTACTTTTGTTCTAACTCTGTAATTCACTGTTTTCATGTCACTGTTACTGAATTTGCAGCCTATCCTTGTCACCACACTTACTTATAGTAAAGTCTTAAAAGGTCAACTCATGCATTTACTTTTTAGTGAGCATGTTTAGCTTTGCACACAGGTGTGCACCTACAAACACAGTGAGAGGGAGCAGGGGACTCACCAGAGTTTTGAAAATCAATGAAAGATTGTTCAGTATTGTTATGGACATTAGATTTGGTTTTAGTTTACCCATACAGTTTTGTCCCACCCAAAGAAATTAGCCAGTTTCTTTATCATTTCCTTCTCTTTGTTAGGAGACACATTAAAAAATATATAATATAGTATTTGCATGTGAAGCTAGAAATTATTAAAACGGTTTTAATAAAAATATGGAATTACAGCAATGATTCCTCAACATTTGTTTTCTGTCCCTGTGAGTTAAAAGTTAATTTACAGTCTGTGATCAACTTAACCAAAGACGATTTTTAGAGGCCTGTAGCACTAAATAATAAATCAATATTAGACAGTAAATATAAGAGATAAGGCTGAAGAACTACTTCCTTTCAGTCACCTTGCAACCCTTCTGGTTTATCCTGTGGCCCCTTGTGTGGGTCCCTGCCCATGGATGAGGACAATGGGTGTGTATTTGTGTCAGTGATAATCATGAATCCATGGCAGCCTGAGCTGATTTGAACCCTCCCCTGCTGTACAAACAATCTGCTGCTCTGCCAAAGCCAAACAGCTACATGTCAGTACAACACCACTAAACCAGTCTGATGCAGTCCAGGTCAGATGGTTCACAGGAAGCTAGAGAAGACTGCTGGCAAAAAAAATTAAATGTAAAAATGTAATGACATAAACTGTAATAATCGGTAGTTAATGCTCTATACTAAGAAAGCCAAAAAAATACAAAATTCAAATGGAAAAATGAGATATGAATTAGCACTATACTGTAGGACTTTACTTAAATACATTTCATGCTTCAGTTTCTTTACAGAGTATATCACCAAGATGGCAAACCTTACTAACTGATAGGTTTGGTTGAAGTGTGATTGATGAGTGTGATGTTTCCTTTCTGTCCTTGTGCATAAAGTTCTTTTACAGTACAATTCAGCTCTGCTTACAGAAGACCAAACAACATCTGGGTTAGTAATTCCAGAGCCATGACAGTCATTTTCCAGCAGTGATTCACATCAAACCATCATTCATTCATTCTCCATATGAAGACAGTTAGAAAGAGTTCTCAGTCAACATAAATGTTGAAAACAGATTAGAACGAGGGGGTTACTATTCTGACATCCTTTGCTTTTTGAATTTTAATAAATTTTTAGCTTATTTATAGGTCTTTTTTAACTAACAAAGTGCAATCAGCAGGTTTCTAATCTGAGCTCAACACAGGATCTTCTTCACTTTACTAAACACAGCTTGTTTGCAGTAATTTGCACAGGGGCAAGTCTGAAAGAAGAAGACTAGTTTGAACAATCTGGCTTTTTGTTCAATAAAATATCTGGTATAATGTTCAGCAAAACCTGACAATCTGAGAGTTCCTCTATGTGAGCAGAAACATGGCTGCTATGGATTTGGTGGAGTTAGAGCATGATCTGAATTTCAATAGACTGCACTGCCAGCATTTTTCACGGAGGAGGACTCTGTAGGTCAGCATCAGCAGGTCAGACATGTTTCTGTCTATAATAATGGCTTTTTTACTTCATTATTTTGATTATTCCCTCCAGAATGAGATCTCCACCTGCTCATCCTTCTCATGATGATTTTCCATCCGTCTCGCTTTTCTTTTAATGCAGTAAATACATAATTTTTGCTGATTATTGATTTACTATTAGTGTAGCTAGCAATTGCAGTGTGCATATAAACAGATTTGTTTTCTCACAATTAGGGTAAAAATCTCCAATGCTTAAGAACATGAAATGCTAAGAGGCCAGTTCAGGTAAGAAAAGAAAATAAGCTAGCTGTGCATTAAAGTTTCTACAAATTAAATAAAATAAAAGATACAATCACAAAGATTTGAAACGTAAATGACCCAGAAGCATTTTCACAAATTTAGGTTCAAAAACTAATGTAATGTGGGTAGCAGTTGTAAAGATGGGAGATTGTTAACTTTTTAAACTCGTCAGTAAAAAATCAAGGTCAACAAACTGAGCTGAAATAACTAATTGTTCAGGATTGTTCAGGAAATAATAGGGCTTGAAAGCCAATGTAATACATACGATGATACCCATCATGTCATGAAGAAGTCAAAAAGAAGTCATTCCTTTTCAAATCATTTCTGCACTCTACAGATACAAGTATATATATGCAGATTGAGAATATTTTATAATTGGATGTTTTGATGAATTATGTCATTAAGTTGAGTATATGAAGTGCGAGTATCCATTGCATTGGCCTCTCGTGGTTTTTATTTATAAGTTGAGACGAGATCGGTGATAGGAGATGAAGTGACATGACAGTACTAACTTAAAAAGGAATGAAGCAGGCGCAATACATGCCAGTATTTTTCTGCAATAAATGTGTCCCAGAAGGCAAAAGAAGGATTATTGAGGGTTTATTCCACTTATCTATTGTTGCATTAGAAATCTTCTGTATGTGCACATTTAGACTAAAAAATATGTGCTTGAGATTCTAATGTTACAAAGAGTAAAACTAATTGGCATTAGCCCTAATAAGAAGCCATTGGTTGTGATTAGTTACATTATTTTGCATACAGTGGAAACATACCATTATAGAGAGCATTACACTGTGCCATTAGTTTTATCATCATGATGGCATTAAGCCAAAAAGTTGTCTCTTTTAGCTTTAACATAATTGAGTTTATCTGACTGTATTACTTGAGTGTCTGTTGTTTTAGAGCTGAAGCACCTTCACACTAAGCTGGTTTACTGTATATACAGTGATTTAAAAATACACTGGTTAAGATAATCATCATCAGCCAGGTGTCATCACACTGCGGCTTACTTCAAAGTAAGGATGGCAGTGACTGATGCATAAAGCTCCTCAGTGACTATAATAAAGAAAAAAGAATGGCTACTTGATCAACACCTTTGTGTGTGTGTGAGAGAGTGAGTGAGTGAGAGAAAGAGAGAGAGAGAGAGAGAGAGAGAGAGAGAGAGAGAGAGAGAGAGAGAGAGAGAGAGAGAGAGATGCTGTGATTGTGACAGTGGGTTTTGTCTGATGCTTGGCATTTCTGTGTTGGTCCCCATGGAAATCATGTTTCTATAACAATAAAGAGGCACAAGTGTCTGTCACAGATATTTAAGAATTTCTGGGTTCAAGCAGAAATTTACTTTAATGCTCCAAAAATACAGCTCTCTTTCAATTCAGAGCCTCATCAGCTGACTTGCTTCGTCTTCCACCAGACACAGTATTCATTTCCATTCATTCTCCACCTGACAGCAGCATGCATTAATGTCCAGTCTCATTATTCAAACTTAAATTACACTACAAGAGTTTTATTTTCTTTATTATCTCTGCTGGTCACCCACCAGCTTTGTCATTGCCTCCATCTTATCTATCATCATCCTGCTGTGATTTATTTTTTTACCGCTGTCCAACAGCTGAATTAACAATCCCTAGTCCAAACAGAAAGACATGATGAAAATAATTTTACATATATATTAGTCAATGGACCTTTAAGATAAAGAAATTCATCAGGAAAAATTAGTCTGAGCCTTTATAAATCACCTTCATCACGTTTATGATCACAAGCCAAAGCAAAGCCTTCTGACATTTTCTCTCAGATAAAAAGAACTGGAAGCTGTCTTTTTTATTAACTGTATGTGACATATGTCCATGTGCACAGTTGCCTTGGTAACCCTACAGAAGCTGTTCTCCAAGTTGGTCCTCCTCTTTTATGAACACCCTGTAAACTGACAAGCATTCTGGTTACATCTGCACTACTGTACCTGTCTATGGTCTGTTGGACGGCAAAGATTCCAAACAAACATTTATTTACAAAAAATATTTACATAAAAAACTGTTCCATACTAAACATCAGTATAATTTAATTGCATCCCCCAGAAGCTGTGAACAAATTACATGTAGACACATTGTGGTTGGACCATCTTTAATTCTCTTCCTTTTTTTCCTGGAAAAAAGCTTTTTCACAGTGTCCACAACTGCATGAACACGTGGCTTAACAACAACATGCAATCACATATGCCAAAGCTGTATACCTATAGTCACAGTATGTGCCTTGTGCCTGTGCCAGTAAGCTTACATTTTTTCATCCAGATGGTTAGAGGTGTCGTTGAGGATTTTGAAGCACTTTAGAATGGAATGATTTCATGTCAAACATCACAAAACAGATACTTGTGACTTGTGCTCTGTGATCCAAACATACAAGTAAAACACAAGGAGCACAAACTGTAGGCCAAAAAAGTACATCAACAATCTCAGGGTTTTTTCTTCCTTAAAGGAAATAACCAAACCTAATTTCCACTACTTAATCAAATATATTCCTTTGTGTGAAGTGAGTTTTCCATGTTTGTAGCCTTATCTGCAGTCACATGCTTCCTTTTCCATAAATTGTGACTGTGCAGTGATGCCACAAATGCAGCCACATGAATGCAAGACGAAAACAATGTTTTTATGAAACAGGATATAAAAATAATGATGTAATGTCATCTGCTGATATTCAGCTATTACTGTTTCTCACTCACTATTGTCAACAGGATATATATATATATTTTTTTTATAGTAAAATAAAATGCCTAAATGATTGTATTGTTTTTTAGGAACAGTCAGTAAAATCCAATTTCACACAGCAGCAAAATGATGCAATGACTGAGCTTCATAAATCACATATGGTTTATAATCTTTACTCCTTTAAATTGAACATTTTAGATTTGTATTTTTCATATTTTCTGAACAGTCTGAACAAAGAATTTCAAAGGGGAAGATAACCAAAGGATAACGGCTTCTTTTAACTGTTATAAAAGATGTGAGAGGATGAAAAAGCTGACACAAAACAAACAAGAAAGACTTGGCACATTCACTTTAAGGAGCTTTCTGCTTCAACTGGTAAAGACACGGATGACCTAGGGCTCTGTGTGTTCATTACAGTATAGGACTAGGTCACGCAACTCAGGCTGAATCTCAGATTGGTCAGTGACTTCTCACACAACAGAGCTCAAACTGGTCTGACACGCCAGCAGGCCAAGAAACCTCTGAACCTAAGAACACGTCACTGTTTTAAACGACTATTTTGTGTGTTTGTCATAGATTACTCAATCAGTTCACACATTCATATTGTAGGTAATTTAAATTAAGGTTAAGGTTAAGCTTCAGTAAATACTTTGTATCTTTAATGTGAGGATGACTTGGCTAATGCATCTTACTCAAATCTGCTCAGCTGTAAGAGTAAACTGGCCTGATTAGCGCAATAACAGAGGCATTATGTTTGCACTGGGACTTCACACAGTAAGATTTCACTTTGTTTGTTTATACTTTCGCTGTTCTGGCTGTGATAATGAGGTGTTTCTTCCTCACTGTTATTTATTTTTGGTCGGCAAAAATCAACCTGTGATGGGTCGCAGAGAAGGCTGTCATTGTCAACAGACTGACCAAACACACACTGAATCACACAAACGAGGCTCAGCTGTGTATCCCGCTGGTTAATGTGTATTGATGACTGAGTCTGTTGACTCACTGGAGGTCATTGATTGTCCTTCTCATCACTTTACAAAATGTAAGTGAATTTTCCTGGGACCTGGGTTACAAAGCACTTCACAAACAAATGCATTTTAACCTAAAAATAAAGGTCTATTATAGGAAAATACTAATAAACAGCAGCATATTCTGTCACCACTCAGGTGAGCAGCCGAGATGATTTCTGTTTGCCTCGGACGCTTTAGTTTTTCACCGTCAAATGAACATCCACTTCAGCACCAATGATGACTATTATCTGAACAAAAAAAAAGATTTAAGTGAGAAATCACATTACTCCCTGCTACAGGGACACAGTCCTGAAATGTAGTTGTGAAGATATAATAGTTTTTTAATTCTGGACACTACTGATGGACAAAAGTATTTCTGCCAGCAATTTGCGTACCAACAATGCAGTGTCCTCCAGTGGCAGATGAATATATGATTTCTAACACAACTCTGGATCCTGTTCAACTCATTTTCTATTTCTCAGCACAGCTATCAACCAGATCAATTGGCATTCAAGCTCTGCAGCGGTGACTTAAACCGGATTTGTGCAATTTCTGTTCATTAAAATAAACAAACTGAAATCCCAATATGGACCTTGGTTTGGAAGTTAAATGTGGTTAATAGTATTTGATTACCCTAGTATCAATTTGACTTGTCTGTGACATTTGTCACTGAAACCCACCTCCACTGCAAACTATCACAATAGCAAATCTCAGTGTTGAAGACAAAAAGAAAAATCATTATTTGCAAACACTCTTTTAATAAACTAATCATTAGGACAGTGTCACCGGTGCAATTTATGGGTAGAATCAAAAACTGGTTCCTACATAGGTAATGTACAATATCAACTGTGCTTTAGATTTCTCATCTTGCAGGCTGCAGGATCCAGATCCAGTTTGGATGATGTTATTATTATTATTATCAGTAACAATAATACCCCTGTCATTATTACTATGCTCTGATTAAAAGTTCATCAGTATAATTTCTTATCAATAATGTTTGCTGCTGCTTGTATAAAT